>VDFB02000740.1:0-31447 GCA_007258455.2 Sequoia sempervirens | reverse complement strand
ATTTTTGTGATAAATTTTGTGACCTTTATCACATTCATTTTACCCTATTTTATACTTCGATACTATTTTAGATTTGTCGAAATTCATTTAGATAGTTATGTTGATGATTTATGGGTCTCATATAAATTATAGTTAGTACTACTTAGGGATGTTAATTAATGTTATGGGTCATATTTGCTCTAGTATTCATTATCTAGTTTAAATAGTTACGATTATATATGGTTACTAACCTTAGTTTATATGTTGTTACATGTGATTTAAATGGTATTTTGATTTAGTTTTAATCAAAATAAATTATACACGTTAAGGGAAACATCAATTTAGATCCCAAATGAATTTGAGTTTAATTCATTTAAAATGTTAAAAGTGAGTTACCTATGAATAGTATAATATTACAAAATATGTTTAAATTATTGGTTTTATTTATTTTCATTGTGTAAGGTTAAGAATCTCATTCTTCCCAATTGCTATCAAAATGGATGTTTTAGTGATTTGTTGATATATTTGAGATGTGTGGTTTTGTATGTCTTATATAAATGCATATGATGTATATTGTGTGCATTATTTATAATTTTGTCAAGTATTGCATATGAATTACGTACTTACATCAAATTGACAATGTTTACATGGAATTTTGATGAAAATTACATAGTGTTACATTATGTACCAAACTATAGAATGTTATGTATAAAATATTTGGTTGACATGTGGTTGTTCATCTTAAGTAAGCTCAATTTACATCCATGATGATGGATTGTGATTGGTCTTGATGAGTTGAATTTGGATTTAAGTGTGAATAGTACATAACTATTATATTTCGCTTTAGTTATATATTTAAATTCATGATATTTGATGTGTTCATTGAGTGTGCAAGTTAGTAAAGTTAGACAAATATGAGTATTGGAGGATTGTTGACAACCTTATCTAACAATCTCACTTCACATTGTGAAGTGACAAGATTGACTATGTTTTCCCATTAAAGAAAAATATCTTGGCTATATTCAACTAAGACCCCATAAGAAACCATGTTGTGATTCCTAGTGACTACTTTATTGTTATGTATTTGTTAAATTTAATGGATTTTGTGATTTGTACTTCTTTTAAATGTAACTATTAGATTTGGTATTTGTGTGTATCTTTGGGTTGATTAAAAAAATTCTTATATTATTGTAAAAAATTTGGGACCCCAACTCAAGTACATGTAGGTAGGGTACTTGGGAAAAGGGTGTTGGAGTGTTCTAGAAGGCTTTTGGGTAGTTATTTTTCCCTTAGGAATATTTTCTTGCATTTAAATATGGGTAGCTTGAGTATGAATTAAGTCAACTCTTATCATCTTCCAAGGGAAAGGATAAGTGGAGTATACTCCTTTTCACCGTGCTTGGTCATTGTGAACTCATGTAGATATACATCAAAGATATAAGTTGCATTTGATTTTTTAAGAGGGTAGTGGGCTTCGGTGATTATGGTGTCACCATGTGGAAAATGGAGATGAGTAACAAGGTATTCCCTTTTAAAACTGATTTATTGGATTTGAAGAGAGTTACTCCTTTAGTTTTGCACTTCAACTTGAGATTTTTGAAGAGATCTTTAGAGATCTAAGAGTGCATGGAGTGTATTGGAGTCTTGTGTGTGTTGAAAAGAAACTTGGAAGGAAAAAGAGGTATGATTCTTCAATCATGTTCAAGCTTACCTTGAGAGGTAGACATTCTTCTTTAGTTCAACGATTTTACTTCTTTTATGTTATGTTTGTTTAATGTTGTTTATGATTTGAATGGGCCATTCTTTTTAATTTGAAATCATGATAAGAAATTTTGGTGTAAAATGTGTATAATGAACACTTGTTGTTCTTTCTTTGGTATGGTAGAGTGTTATGATCACCTTTTTCTTGTTCCGTTTTGGTGTTAAGTTTATGTTTTAAGCTTTACTTTGGATCTTTCTCTAGATTGAGGGAAAGATAATGTATTAGGGGCTGAGAAAGGCACACATATCTTTTCATTAGAAGCATATGTGTTTTGTTATTGTTGGGGAAACAAGGGACTTTGTTGTTATATGATGGGGGTTGGAAAGATAATAAGTGGGGTGAATTGGTATTGTTTTGGACAAGATTTATGGTGGTTTTGTGCATTGTAATAGCATATGAAAATGATGGTGAAATTCTTGATGGGTTGGAATCCCAAAACAATATTTTCTCACTGGTTTGGGAACCAATATTTTTCTTTCCTATGGTTATGATTCTTCTTGGCTCCCCCATTGTTGTGAACCAAAGAGTTGGTTCTTCATGTGAATCATTATTATTTTTAGATCATTTTTGTGTGTTGGCTAAATCCTTAAAAATGTATGTTCATGTATATATTAGTTCCTTATTGATCATCCTAGCTTGGGGGTTGGTGTAATTTGTGCCACTATTGTTGGGAGATGAGATACTCCCATTTGTATTGTTTCTTTTAGAGCTTGGAGATGAGACCTCATTCTTGAAGAAAGTTGTAATTTGTATTGTATAGTATACCTCTTTTAACATTTGGAATAAATTTGAAGTACTTGTAATATAGAGATTTTAAAATGGGAGAAGGGTTGAGATCATCTTCTTATAAATATTTATACTAAATCTAAAAATGAACATTTAGTGAATTTTTTATTCTGAAATTTGATGAAATGTGTTGTAAAGAGGTAGTTTGTAAAGTGATAGTGAGCTCAATGTGTTGTTGAGTGATTTAGAAATGGAAATAAGCATATAGCATAAATTATTACGTTGTATTTTGTAATTTGGAGTGAAATTTGTATTTTAGAAGGAAGTACAACTCATTTATCTTCTTGAATTTAAGCTCAAATTTAAGGAAGATTTGAGTTCTTCCTATTTGCATTTGTATTTTGTAAAAATCTAGACTAAGCCTTTTTTCAAAATTTTCCTTCTTCAAGCAAATTTTATCCATCCACAATAAAGTCTACCATAATGTGGTTGTGACTAAATCTATGTGGTAGTGACCATGAAATCATAGAAGTGACCCAAAGTAGAATAGTACCAAAAAAGTTGTCTAGAGCATAAAACTAGAATTTTGTGTTAGCATCCTCTATGCCATGGTAGAAACTTGTACAATGTAGTTGTGACCATATAAGGGTGGACATAACCATACTAGCATGTTCATAACCCTAGCTCACAAAGATTGTGATTTCTAGGTGGATAACTATGTGTTTCTATTCTTATTTTGGTGTTTGCATGATACTCGTAAACCTTGATTTGTGACAAAAAACACTTATGATGTTTTTTGTACTTTATGCTATTGTATAAAGTTTTAAAGTCGCTAGAAAAATAGGTGTATATATTTTAGTTGATGTGCATTGATTGAGTCTTGTTCTAAGTTGTTTTTGCATCTCTAATCACTAAGTCAATACATTGAAAGGAAATAAAATCATTCTCTGCATTCATATTTACTATGCTCTTAAAAGGAAAAAGAATAGTCTATATTTGCAAGAGAAAGTTGGAAGGATTATTCTTTTTTATTGAGTCTATTCAAATGTTAAGAGAATATTATACCTTATAGATGAAATTATTCTTCATTGTGTTCTTTCATCCATTTTTATGCTTCGATGAAAGGTTAGCATGGATAGATCATGTTATGTTATTCAAATTGATTATGGAAAGAAAATGGTTGATTTAGTATATGCTTTCATTTTATATACCAATGGATTAAAACAAGTAAAACATAAAATTGATATCTCTTAACTTATTCCACATCATTTAATTTTATTTGAAGGGGAAAAGGTTAAGTAGGTGAATGAATTTACCTATCATGGATATTTTTGCTAGTTAGGAGTTATATTTTGCTATATTATAGGTAAAAAAGGGGTCTTGAAAGGGCTCCAAACCTTGTATGAAAAAAACAAGGAACAAACATCTAACAAACAACCTCACCAATAGATGACAAGTAACCAAGCTAAGACAACATTGCAAGCAAACACCACAAACTTTACATTGTTCCTAACCTTGTCTATCATTCTTCCCCTTACAACTCTAGGAAAGTGAAGGTCAAACAAGATTTCGAGGATCTTTCTTCCTCCTTTGAACAACATTGCTCTCACCAATAGTGCTAGGAAAGTTAAGGAGTTATTTTCATATATTGCTTAATTAGTTGTTTAGTGTATTGTTTTAGTTAATGTTAGGGATCATGTAGCCCCCCCACCTCTTCATCTACTATCTTTGTAGAGTGATTATCATGAGGATACCATCTTGCATGCTACCTGTGTTGATTTATTGTCTCCAAATTTATGTTTTTGTTGTGTAAGGTGTGTTGTATGGGGATGCACATCATGCTTATGCTCATCATATTCTTTTCCTTTCCTTTTTCCTTGCATGTTTGTTGAGACATCTCTTTAGTATGTTATCAATATCAAGTAACATTACATGTTGCAACAAGACTTGTGCATGTATATTACATTACTTTATGTATGATGCTTTTCAATTTCAAAAAATATTTGTTAATGATGTTTTATTGAGCTTTATCAATGTTGACTAATGAACACTACAATAAATTAATATAATTTCCTAAACATAAAATACTCCAAATTTGTATTGATAATCCTTTGGTACAATGAAGATTCATTAAAGATGAGTGTATTCAAGGTTTTTGTGCCTTTCTATTTATTTTGTGTCTTAAATGAGATCCTATAACCTTAAAGGGTTGTTATATTGTCCCACATATCTTTTGCCTAATATATAACATTTAAAATGGTTATTTTTTTTTATAACTTCAAAAAACTTTCAAGTGACTTCCTTACACTTATATAACATTTTCTATCATCTATATATAACAATTCTTTCAAACTATCTAAAAATACTATATTAATAATTCATTTAACATTCAAATATGAAAAAAAAAAACAATTATAAATTGCAAAGTCACTTGAGTCAATTACTAGACATATTAAACACCTCTCAGGCTGATTGAAGAGATCACTAGAACTTAAGATTTAGTTGGCACACTGCAAATTTTGATTATTTTATTTAAACACAAGAGTCTGCCATTACAAAGGGTTTTCTCAGGACTTTGGCCCGCAAGATTTACTTAAAAAAGTAGAATGGAAAGAAGGAAAAAAAGCTTCCTTTCATTCTGTCAAATTAAGATCTCTATTTTTTGGTCACTTGTGGACATTATTATCATTATCTTGTGTTAATACAAGCTCTCTTAATTAATTGAAAGACAATAATGAATAGAGTATAAGATAAGATGTGAAAGAAGCATACTTTCTTAAGGTATTACTGGATAAGAGCTCCATATACGGCATTACCATTCCTTGTGGTGATAGAATGCCAACCGTACAAGATCATTACTACAAAAAGAAGGTGACCCCCTTATCTCAGTGTTGGCAAGAGGTGTTCCGCAGAAGAAGATAGAGAGAGATCAGGAGTTAAATTATTGCGAGGTCTAACAAATATTTGTGATGAATAATCTGGCATCAGAAGCCCTTCCTCTACAGTTTCATTTCCTTTCTCAATTTCAATGGCTTCCTTTATTGTTTGAACTATATCTTCCATCTGTGGTCGGGAGGCTCCAGATGGTTCAACACTAAGGATTGCAGCTTCTGCAATCTTCCATATAGACTCTACGTTGAAATTGCTTCCAAGAGCTGGATCAATAATGGCATGGATGTCTCCTTTCCGAATCAAGGATCTTGCCTACAGTAAATTTTTAAAAAGTAAATAAGAACATGTATACCTGAATTGCTAGAAACAAGACACTGAATTAGAATATAATGAGTAAAAAAACAATACCACTTATCAATGTGGAGAACAACTATGTTTCCTTGTCCAACTTAAAATCATTAATAGTAAAGTAGAATTCCATTTACACAGCATTCACAGCATCGTAAAAGCATAAATAGAATTTAATTATCTGAGTTTAAAATAGGATTTTTTTTAAATATTAGAATTAAATAACAGTATACTGATTGTAAAAACAGAAAAAAAATCTTAATTTTTTAATTTCATGTCAAATATAATGTGTATAGATAGAAATAGACATTGCACGTTATGAAAATGATAGTCATAAAATATTGCATGGGACTTTCAAAATATTCTATTTAAATTAATCGCAGGCTTTTCAAGTGTAATATTGCTATGGTTAAGAGTAAGGAGATACCGACCCAATGAACTATGTTCCAGTCAACACCATAATCTTGAGCAGAGACAGGCTTTCGTCCTGAAATCAGTTCCAGTAGAAGCACTCCAAAACTATAAACATCACTCTTTTCCGTCAGTTGTTGAGTTGCATGATACCTGCAGAGTAATTTCTTTGTTAAAAATTTACAAGTATTAAGCTAAAAAAATATCACCACTAGACATATATTTTAAAATTTACCATTGAGAAAGAGGAGAAAAATAATATTTGACTTACTCAGGATCAAGATAGCCCACGGTTCCACGGACAGCACTTGATACATGAGTCCTATCTTCATCAACAATTATAGAAAGCCCAAAATCTGACACCCTTGCCCTCATGTGGATATCAAGAAGTATGTTACTGCTCTTGATATCTCTATGAATAATGCTTGGGTTGCAGCCATTGTGGAGATATTCAATTCCTATGAAGCAACAATCCTTGTTTATTTAAAATTTTGCATAGTTTGTCAAACCGTATAAATGTCCAGACCACTGTATTTCTGATTTAAAAAAGGAAAGAGTAACATAGCATCAGCTCTAACCTTTTGCGGCATCATATGCAATTAGCAGTCGAGTACCCCAGTCTAGTGCTTTTCTTTCATTGCTGGAGCCTGCAAAATGTATTCTTGAATATTAAGAAAATGAACAAATTTAATTTCAGATCATTATTATTATGATACTTATTCTAATCCATGTATATCGCTTGCGATGGCAATTCAACATACGACTCGCAGTTCTAATAAAATGCTAGAAGTATTCATTATCAATGTCTTGAAAAATAGAAAAAAAATCTACCGTGCAACTGATCTCGCAATGTCCCATTGTGCATATATTCATAAACCAAAATACTTTGGCCTCGTTCTTCACAATATCCAACCAAGGGAACTAAATTCCTATGATGTATCCTTGATAGCAATGCAACCTGAAAATAAAGATGATGACATACTATCCAAATAAGAAGGGTTGAAAACACATTAGGATCCAAAAATGCTTGCTGAAAGTTGAAAAGTTTTAGATAATAATGTATTCCTCATACATGTAAGAAGCAAAGGGGAAAAGGTCATCATCCGCTCAAATTAGGCCTTCATTACTTTGTTGAATCTCTTTACACTAAACAAACAGGCACAAAAATGGGCATGCAAGAGATCCTCAACTTTACTCAGACTTTACTATAAAGACTCCACAGATTAATCTTTATGTTTGGAGTTTGGACCATTAAATTATCCCGGAGTAAATTTATATCACATTCTCAACAAACCCGGCAGCGATTCATGTGGCAGATCATGAATCCTATAGAATGGGACCCTTTTTTGGTGTAACATTCAATGTGTACAATCTGTGTAATTTACTTCCGCCAATAATATATTGGCTGTATTTCTCCTCTGTCCCATTAATTTGATCTTGATGGTACATAAGCATGCTTGAATCAGTGTGAAAAGGATATCTCTAAATGAATTCAAACCTCCTGCCAACTCCCCTATCACACAATTAACTTTGCACTCCCATTAATTGTAGTAGAGCATATGGAAACTGTAGGGAAAACAGGCATCCTAGAACACCATCTAGGATCAATATGTGCTTTTAGTAACATTCATTTCAATTTAGGAACCTCAAAAGCATATACTACTATGCCTTAAAGCGGAAACCAACATAGTTATTTTCCCACTATTAATTCATAAAGGAAAGAGGTTTCAATTAAGTTTCAGATCTTTTCAGATCAAGTAGTTTCAATAGCATTATAGAACACACAAAATCAAACAAGAAAAATAAGATAGAAGAGAAAGAACACACAAATTTATGTGGTGAAAACCCTTTCGGGTAAAAAACCCCACACTCCAAAACCACAGAGCCAATATATTATTCAGTAACAAAAGCAGTTACAATACATTCTTCAGGTTCAAGGCCATTATAGGAGATTTACATCTTGTTCCATCTCTGACAGAATTCCGGCAACATAACCCCTGTGAATAAGTCTCCTCTCTTGACTCCTCTAGCAAAAGTACCCATATAGAGTATACAGTGCCCAAGATAGAAGTTTCCTCAAACCCATGCCCATGCATGAACATGCACCATGAAAAGTGCCACATGCAATGACATGCAACATGCACATGCAAAAAAAAACACCTATCAAAAATCTGCACTTCAAAAGGCGTTCACATTCCAATTTAACTCAACTTGGAATAGAAACTACATCCATGCACACCTCCCCTTGCAAATAGCAACTTCCAATCTTGAATTTTCAAAGTGGGCGCCAACTTCCACAAAAATAGATACATGTCATAGTTAACTCAACATGCCTTGACACATGTCACCTTCATGCAACTCCGAGAAGTTTTTACAAACTCCTCTCTCCAAATGAGCGTCCAAGTGACAAGTGTCACTATGGCACACCCCCATGAAGTAGGCACAAGCAACAATGCTTCCATGAAGCGCCTAGGTGACAAGTCAAGCTCCGCACCTTGCATGTAGGATATAACTCTCCCTAACAAGTCCCACAAAGTGTTATGACAACTATTATAGTTGGCAACTTAGGATATATCAATATTTGCACAAATATTTATCCCAAAAATAATGCTAGGACTCAAGTTGAGACACTTTAATGCCAACATTCTCCCATTTGTCGAAGGCCTGCCAAGAGTCCATGGAATCAACAAGATTTAACTGCTAAGATTCAACCAATGAAAACACATAGTCACAACCATACATGCAATCACATGAATCTTGAACAATGCTCTCATGCTCCAAACAAGACACTTGCAACAACATCCAAGATGTCCACCATCTCAGGCAACAGTTCCTACCATTCTCCAAAGGAAAAGAACAAGTCATGGTGTATATGCACTAGTATAAAGAACACAAGCATTAGATCTAACTGATAGCAAAAGCTATAAGATGCTGCCACAACTCTACTATGCTCATGAGCTAAACAAAAGCTCAACCAACTCCAAGCTCGTAACTAGAACACAATTTTGAAGCCGAAAAATCCTCTAGAGAACAAGATAAACCATCAGCTAGAACAACCAAAACAGGTTGCCCTCATCTAATTGATAAACCCATGAGACTGGAAGTAGCACCCACTGCAATTGCCAATCCATCCAATCTACCATACCTCAAAGGTATCCACAACATCAACAAACTCATGCCAACAACATATCCAACCGATCAACTGCAATCACAAGCTCCCTGTGCTGAAACAGTCGATGAAGACAGACACATATAGGAACTCTCACTGCATAGGTAATGTCTAGTCTGAAAAGACATCAAGGCACATCAAGTCTACCAATAGCACCACATAGAGGATATATCCATGTAATATCAAGAACCATCCACAATGACATGCACAACCTGCAACCAAAAAACCGTTGCAAGTACATCTCTCACCACAAGTCTCCCAAGCTCTCCCATGTTCTCCACACCCAAAAAAGGACAAAGATAAAGGAACCTCCATGTCATCACCCAAAACCAAGTGATAACATGACCACAAACCAATGATCACCATAGCCTTCGCACATGATCTCAACTCCAACATTAGGTGAATCCAAACATCTAGGAAGAAAACCAAGACCAAAGATAGAAACTTTGCACATCATACACATGTAGAATGTCCTTCTACATACACCTCTAAATGCTCAACTTGTCAAGTATGATCTTCTCCACAACCCCAAAAGTAAAGCATCAACAACTGTAATGTACCCTTCTCGAGCATAATCTTCTCAGTTGACCGTTGGCCTATTCTGGAGACCCGTAGGCTACTCGGACGGTTTGATTAGGG
The DNA here is from genome assembly GCA_007258455.2 of Sequoia sempervirens. Taxonomy (NCBI): domain Eukaryota; kingdom Viridiplantae; phylum Streptophyta; class Pinopsida; order Cupressales; family Cupressaceae; genus Sequoia; species Sequoia sempervirens. The sequence continues at coordinate 21,521 of VDFB02000740.1, read as the reverse complement.
TTTCTTGAGTGGAGGTTGCTTTTGCTCGTGAATTGGTGTTTAAACTGCGGATTCCTTTTGGGTTTTCTGTGGGCTTCGCAGTGATGTAATTTTCTTTGTATTCCGAGCACTTTCTGGAATTTACTATTTTTAGTAAATTCTATTTCTGGCAGTGGTCCTTTTGGTCTCGGCACAGTTGACTTTCCTCTTCAGTTGACTCAATTGGCTTATTCAGATTTTGGCTTCGGGATGCAGTTTCGAAGAGATAAGTTCATTTCACTTAAATAACATTATATTTTAATGTTATATTACCCCCTTGGCCTAATCTCTTAACTTAATGTTGTTTTAAAAGGTGGTCTTTAAGGGGTGGCGCCATCATTGAGATAATGTTATAATTATTAAGGTTGAATTAAAGCCTTAAGTTGGACGCCATTATTAAGGTGATGAATTTAATTAAAAGTCAAAATCGAAGCCTTGAAGAAAGTGGGACGCCATCTATTAGAGGATTAGGGTTTGACTTATAACAGAAGATTAGGGTTTCGAGAAGATCAACCGGAAATTATAAAAGGAAGCTTTTGGTTCTCTTTTGGATTATCTTTTGTCTACAGGAATGTTATGCTGCCGGATTGGCTTTGGGATTGCTTCGAGGAATGTACGCCTCCTAGCTTGGCATTGCTTCTCGCTTGAAAGATAGCGACTAGTGGTGAGATAGTGTAGTTTGAGAGTTTTGCATTGGGATTTGTGCATTGTAGTCAGCTTGTGGCTTTCTAGTTCAGATTATGCATATTAGAGGTTTTCTGGAATTGCATTTTTCTTACAGCAGATTGTAGCTTTTATTCATAAGTCAAAAAATACCAAAAAGATCCTTCTGGGTACTGCATATTTCTTTTTGTCTGGGAAGGGCGACCCTATTTGCTAAGTTATAGATTTTTTAATAAAGAATTGGATTTTTAAATTGAAATCGCCCCTCTTGCTGGGCCGTACATTTCTGTACCTTCTTGGGATTCGTGCAAAAAATAAATGTCAGCATTTTAAGTCTGTTTCCTGTTGTCATCTTGGGCACCATCATATTAGGAGTACATTGCATCAGAGATCATGTCTTTTGAGTGAGAAATGAGAGATTTATGAGCTATTCATTGAATCTTTGAGTTGCTGGTTTTACATTTAAAGGTGCAGATCTGATTAGAACAGAATCTTAAATCTGGTTTTGAGAAAAGAAATCAGTCTTGGTATTCCATTAAGCAAGGAAAATTCTCTATCTAAATGCTCGTTGAATTGTTCTAACTCTATGCTCTTGGCAGGCGAATTCTCTATCATATTGTAAGCTGACAGTAGTACTGACGACAGTTCTTAATCTTGCTTAATTATCTGATTTGTTATGCTCAACTTTACATTCTGTAATTGCTTTGTAATATCTTACATCTCCGCCCTATGGTAGCTCCTTTCCCACTCCGGGTTAGAAAGCACATTCTGGGTGTCGAGTTACTTTCAGCATTCTAGCTTATTTCCCTTAATCGCATTGTTATTCCTAGCATCTCCGTCATATGGTAGCTCCCATTCCATCTCGGTTTGGAAAGCACATTCTTGACGTCGAGTTATTTCAGCTTATTAGTGATAGGGATCCTCTGACCATATGATCGTCCTTCGCGGGCACATTCTTGGTTAGAGTTTTTGTATAAGCATTTCAATTCAGATCCTCTGGCCAATGCTCACACCTTGCCCACATCGGGATCCTGGTGTACATTCTGGTTAGAGTTGCTTCAGCATCGTTTTGGTTTAGAGCTAACCTTAACGGGTGCGTATTGTTTGTAACTTGCAATTGAAAAAACGAAAAAATTTGGCTCGGAATATTTTAGTGGTATCAGAGCCAAGATCTTGCCATCCTGTGAACAAACCATCTATGAGTGACAGAGAAAAGAGATACATAGCAAGGGAAGACAAGAAAGTGGGAAAACAGTTTCAGCCCTATCAGGCTCCAGAAGGTCAGACAGCTTCAGAGGTCTTGAGGGCTCATTGGGAGTCTTCTCAGGAAATAGATATGGCAGAAGGTGAGAGATCAGTTGGGGGTAACAAGAGGTTTACCAGCAACAGAGATGATAGTGGAAAGGGAAGAGAGAGATCGATAAGTCCCAGAAAGAGATTTGAAAGGAAGATGGATGCCCTGATGGATATGGTATCTCTCATGATGGGGAAAGTGGGTCAGAACACAACTCCACAAAGCAACCCAGGACATAGAGGAGAACACAGTGCCTCCAACCCGCATGATGGACATGCTGCTCAGCCTGTTTCAAACAACACATACATTTCTGCCAGGCCTTTCAAACCCACCTTCTTGGTGCCCGTAAACACTCAACCTGATCCTGAAGAGAATGCTTCATTCGTGGAGCAGTTGCGACTTGGCCGTGCGGTGTATGATTCTCTCTCTGATGAAATCAAGATGGATATGTCCTATAATGATTTTATGGACCATAAAAGAAAGAATAAGGGACAAGGGAGACATTATGAGCAAAGAAGACCAGCAGTTCAAGGGGACTTGTATCAAGCTGTCAACAAGGTTATACTTCCACACTATGATGGGAGTGATAACAGTTCAGCTCGAGCTTGGATACAGAAGCTAGATAACTATCTAGCTCTTAGACCCATGGCAGAAGAGGAGGCGATTAAGTTCGCTACGCTACACCTTGATGGGGTGGCACACGAGTGGTGGTACCATGGCCTAGTCACCTTGGGTCATCGGTCTATCACAACCTATGATGAGTTCACTAATAGGCTCATCGAAAGATTTGAGAAAAAAGATCCTGAAATACATTTTAGAGAATTGGCACAGTTGAGGCAGTATGGCACAGTTGATGCCTACATAGCTGAGTTTCAGAGACTCTCAGTCATGGTCACTGGAATCACGGAGAGGCGGTTGGTGATCCTTTTCAGTGAAGGATTGATGGAACCACTCAAGGGATGGATTAAAGCTTTTGATCCACCCTCCCTACAGGAGGCCATGAAGAAGGCAAGAAACATGGAGTGGGCAGCTCCTAAGGCAAAGTTTCAACCTACGCCATCCTTTCACAAAGGGGATAAAGGGAAAAGACCTCATCAAAGAACTCCTTTGAGACCTCAGCATAAGGAGTTCAAACAGCATAATCCTCATGTCACAAGATTGGATCCAGAGACACTGAACGAACTCAGAAGAAAGGGGTTATGTTTCCGGTGTAGGGAAAAATGGTCTCAAGATCATGTTTGCTCAAAGGGAGTTAAATTTAATCAGATTGAGTACTATTCAGCTGGTGAAAGTAATTCTGATTTTTCAGACCAGCAATCTGATTTTGAAGATAGTGAAGTGGAAAGAGTTCCAGAAGAGTCTGAAGATGAAAGGGAAAGCGGAGGTATTTTGGCTCAACTTTTGAGCTTTCAAAGAAATGAATCCTTCAAAGTTTGAGGGATGATTAAGGGGCAGCGAATAGTTGCTTTGATTGACACCGGGGCAACACATAACTTCATTGATGAAGTTGTGATGGCAAAGAAGGGGCTGCAAACAGAAGAGTTCGAAGGCTTCAAGGTCATGGTTGCTGATGGATTCCACATTTCATGTACCAAGAAGATCTCAAACATGACTATGCAGTTGGGAAACTATGAAGTCAAGGACGATTTCTATGTAGTCAACATTGGAGATACGGATGTCGTTTTGGGCATTCAATGGCTACGTTCACTTGGAGAGATCTCCTTAAATCTGCAAACTATGGAGCTCAAGTTTCAATCCGATGGGAAGAGGGTAGTACTAAGAGGAATGTCCAATGGGGGTCCTCGGGTTGTGTCATTCAAGAGAATGGCAAGGCTGGTTCGTCATGATCAAGGTGAGTGGGCTGCAGAATGTATGATTCTTCCTGCTAGTCCGGTTGACACTAAGAGAGACTATCCTCCTGATGTTCAGTCATTACTCACAAAGAAGAGCAAGGTATTTGCTGATTTACCTCCTAGACCACCACCTGAACGGGGTTCAGAGCATATCATAGAGCTCAAGGAAGGAGCTAAACCAGTTATTACAACTCCATATCGGTACCCTAAGAAGCATAAGGATGATATTGAGAAAAATATTCAGGAACTCTTGGAGATGGGTTTCATTCATCCAAGCAAGAGTCCCTTCGCTTCAGCAGTGGTTCTTGTGAAGAAGAAGGATGGTACCATGCGCATGTGTGTGGACTATCGTGCTTTGAATCAAAGCACCATCAAAAACCGATACCCCATTCCAAGGATAGATGAGCTCATTGATGAGCTACATGGGGCCAAGTTCTTTTCAAAGATCGACTTGAGATCGGGCTACCACCAGATTCGGATGAGAGGATCTGATGTTGAGAAGACAGCTTTCAGATGTCACTATGGCCACTTCAAGTTTCTAGTCATGCCATTTGGGTTGACTAATGCTCCTGCTACCTTCCAATCTTGTATGAACAGAGTCTTTCAGAAGCAGTTGAGGAAGTTTGTGTTGATATTTTTTGATGACATCTTGATTTTCAGCAAGACATGGGAAGAACATCTCAAGCACTTGGAGGAAGTGCTTAGCATTTTAGAATCTGAGAGCTTGTTTGCCAAAGAGTCCAAATGTGAATTTGGAATGAAGGAGCTACTTTACCTTGGCCACATAATCAGTGTTGAGGGAGTGAAGGTTGATCCTGAAAAGATCAAGGCAGTTGTTGATTGGCCACCTCTTGAGAATTTGACTCAATTGAAAGGATTCTTGGGTCTATGTGGATTTTATCGAAGATTCGTGAAAGGCTATTCACAGAATGCTGCTCCTCTTACTGATTTCACAAAAAAAGGGGTTTTTTGTTGGTCGGAAAAGGCTCAAACTACTTTTGATAAGTTTAAGAGGATCATGAGCTCTTGTCCGGTTCTGGCTATTCCGGATTTCTCCAAGCCTTTCGAGCTACAGTGTGATGCATCCGGTGAAGGAGTTGGGGCTGTTTTGATGCAAAACAAACATCCCATAGTGTTTGAGAGTAGGAAGCTAAGAGGTGTTGAAAGAACCTACTCCATTTATGACAAGGAAATGCTTGCCATTATGCATGCATTAGCTAAGTTCAGACAGTATTTGGTGGGAAACAAGTTTGTGGTCAAGATTGACCATAATAGTCTCAAACACTTCATGCATCAGAAGGATCTGAACGAGAGGCAACAAAAGTGGGTGAGTAAGCTTCAAGCTTACGACTTTGACATTGAGTATGTCAAAGGGAAAAATAACATTGTGGCTGATGCTCTGTCTAGAAGATGCCATTTGAGCTCATTGTGTGAGCTTACCACGGATTGGAGGGACATGTTACTTGCTGATTATGCCAAAAATCAGTTTGCAACCAGCATCATTGAGGGTACTTTTCATGACGAAAGGTACAAGGTGATTGAAGGGTTTATACACTACAAGGGTAGAATCTTTCTGGTGGTTGATTCTAAGCTCAGGAAGAAGATTTTGTTGACATTTCATGACATTCCGCTTGCTGGTCACCAAGGATTCTTTAAGACATATAGGCAGATCCGGGAAAGATTTTCTTGGAAAGGGTTGAAAGGAGAAGTTCAACGCTACATTCAGGAGTGTCCCGTTTGTCAAATGAACAAGAATGAGCATACTCTACCAGCTGGTCTGCTGCAACCTCTCCCTATTCCCAATCAAAAATGGGAAAGCATATCGATGGACTTCATCACAGGGTTGCCCAAGGTCCAAGGGAAGGATTGTATCTATGTTGTAGTGGATAGACTAACAAAATTTGCTCACTTCTTCGCCATTACCAGCTCCTTTTCAGCAGCCCAAGTTGCAGATCTGTTTTTTCATGAGGTGTTTAGGTTACATGGGCTGCCAAAAAACATTGTGAGTGATAGGGACAGTAAGTTCCTAAGCACTTTTTGGCAAGAGGTCTTCAGAATGAGTGGTACTGTGCTTACTCCAAGCACTAGTTATCACCCCCAAACAGATGGACAAACTGAAATAGTGAACAAGTGGTTGGAAGGCTACTTGAGAAACTATGTTTCAGAGTAGCAACGAGCGTGGGTTAAGTGGCTTCACATAGGCGAGTACTGTTATAATTCTTCCTTTCATATGTCAATAAAGATGTCACCTTTCTTGGCTCTTTATGGTTATGAAGCACCTAGCTTTGCTGATTTGGTGTTTGGTGATAGCAAAGCTCCTCAAGCCAAGGACTTATTGCAGCAGAGTCAAGACATCATGAAATCATTGAAAAACAATCTTCAAATTGCACAAAATCAGCAGAATATGTATGCTGATCAGCAGCATGTTGAGCGCTCTTTCGAGGTTGGGGATATGGTTTATCTCAGACTACAGCCTTACAAACAGTCTACTCTCAAGAAGAGTGGAGCTGAGAAGCTCAAACCTCGCTTCTATGGGCCATTCAAGGTTATCAAAAGGGTGGGAGCAGTAGCGTATGAGTTGGAGCTACCTTCAAGTAGCAAAGTGCACAATGTCTTTCACGTGTCTTGCCTCAAGAAGGCGCTTGGACATAATGTTATTGCTTCATCACAGTTGCCTCCTTTGGATGAAGAAGGACAGTCGGTTTTAATTCCAGAGGACATTCTTGATTATCGAGAATGTTCTTTGAGGAAAAGAACAATCAGAGAGTACTTGGTGAAGTGGAAAAACTTGCCTATAGAAAATGCAACTTGGGAGAATGATGAGATTCTGCAGCATCCAGAGTTGTGATTGCTTGAGGACAAGCAATCTTGGGGAGGCCGGACTGTAATGTCCCCTTCTCGAGCATGATCTTCTCAGTTGACCGTTGGCCTATTCTGGAGACCCGTAGGCTACTCGGACAGTTTGATTAGGGTTTCTTGAGTGGAGGTTGCTTTTGCTCGTGAATTGGTGTTTGAACTGCGGATTCCTTCTGGGTTTTCTGTGGGCTTCGCAGTGATGTAATTTTCTTGGTATTCCGAGCACTTTCTGGAATTTACTATTTTTAGTAAATTCTATTTCTGGCAGTGGTCCTTTTGGTCTCGGCACAGTTGACTTTCCTCTTCAGTTGACTCAATTGGTTTATTCAGATTCTGGCTTCGGGATGCAGTTTCGAAGAGATAAGTTCATTTCACTTAAATAACATTATATTTTAATGTTATATTACCCCCTTGGCCTAATCTCTTAACTTAATGTTGTTTTAAAAGGTGGTCTTTAAGGGGTGGCGCCATCATTGAGATAATGTTATAATTATTAAGGTTGAATTAAAGCCTTAAGTTGGACGCCATTATTAAGGTGATGAATTTAATTAAAAGTCAAAATCGAAGCCTTGAAGAAAGTGGGACGCCATCTATTGGAGGATTAGGGTTTGACTTATAACAGAAGATTAGGGTTTCGAGAAGATCAACCGGAAATTATAAAAGGAAGCCTTTGGTTCTCTTTTGGATTATCTTTGTCTACAGGAATGTTATGCTGCCGGATTGGCTTTGGGATTGCTTCGAGGAATGTACGCCTCCTAGCTTGGCATTGCTTCTCGCTTGAAAGATAGCGACTAGTGGTGAGATAGTGTAGTTTGAGAGTTTTGCATTGGGATTTGTGCATTGTAGTCAGCTTGTGGCTTTCTAGTTCAGATTATGCATATTAGAGGTTTTCTGGAATTGCATTTTTCTTACAGCAGATTGTAGCTTTTATTCATAAGTCAAAAAATACCAAAAAGATCCTTCTGGGTACTGCATATTTCTTTTTGTCTGGGAAGGGCGACCCTATTTGCTAAGTTATAGATTTTTTAATAAAGAATTGGATTTTTAAATTGAAATCGCCCCTCTTGCTGGGCCGTACATTTCTGTACCTTCTTGGGATTCGTGCAAAAAATAAATGTCAGCATTTTAAGTCTGTTTCCTGTTGTCATCTTGGGCGCCATCATATTAGGAGTACATTGCATCAGAGATCATGTCTTTTGAGTGAGAAATGAGAGATTTATGAGCTATTCATTGAATCCTTGAGTTGCTGGTTTTACATTTAAAGGTGCAGATCTGATTAGAACAGAATCTTAAATCTGGTTTTGAGAAAAGAAATCAGTCTTGGTATTCCATTAAGCAAGGAAAATTCTCTATCTAAATGCTCGTTGAATTGTTCTAACTCTATGCTCTTGGCAGGCGAATTCTCTATCATATTGTAAGCTGACAGTAGTACTGACGGCAGTTCTTAATCTTGCTTAATTATCTGATTTGTTATGCTCAACTTTACATTCTGTAATTGCTTTGTAATATCTTACATCTCCGCCCTATGGTAGCTCCTTTCCCACTCCGGGTTAGAAAGCACATTCTGGGTGTCGAGTTACTTTCAGCATTCTAGCTTATTTCCCTTAATCGCATTGTTATTCCTAGCATCTCCGTCATATGGTAGCTCCCATTCCATCTCGGTTTGGAAAGCACATTCTTGACGTCGAGTTATTTCAGCTTATTAGTGATAGGGATCCTCTGACCATATGATCGTCCTTCGCGGGAACATTCTTGGTTAGAGTTTTTGTATAAGCATTTCAATTCAGAGCCTCTGACCAATGCTCACACCTTGCCCACATCAGGATCCTGGTGTACATTCTGGTTAGAGTTGCTTCAGCATCGTTTTGGTTTAGAGCTAACCTTAACGGGTGCGTATTGTTTGTAACTTGCAATTGAAAAAACGAAAAAATTTGGCTCGGAATATTTCAACAACACCCATCATGTTCAATCTCCAAGATCAAACACAACATACATGCATCATGTAATCACATGGATGTAAGCTTCTTGAGAGTAGACCAAACTAAGTCCATTTCCCATATCAAGAAATCAGCCCATTACCATCTCCTAAACTCCTCATTTAAACGACATCACAATGTCAACTCATATGGTCAAGGAGAGAACCATGTTGAACATCTCTCATAATGAATCCTCCAGAACCATCTGACTGCAGCTCAAGATCCATATCTCTAAAAGATAAGCATAACACCTGAGAGGACCAAGGGCTATACCTCTCAAGTGACAAACTACCAAGTAGACCAAGAGTGGGTAATGAGAATTCTCCTCCAAGATATCCAAGTCATCATGACTCATCCAAGAGCAATCTCCTCACAAATCTATCATGAACTCACGTCCATGTCCAGGTGAAAAGCTCCTCGAACTTCTTGTTGAGATCTTGTCAAGGGTACCCATCTCAACATACAGCCTCACCCACGTCTCCATGCATCCATGAGAACTAACAATGTAATGTCCCCTTCTCAATGATCACCCAGGAGGACATTTTAGCCTATTTAATTCTCGTAGGCTAAAGTTGGGAAAAGGGAATTAATTAATTTAATTGTTTTAATATTACCTGGCGGGGAAAGTACATTTAAAAAGGAAATGTTAAATAATTAATTAAATATGTTATAAAGTGATTTTTGGAGATAAATTAAAAAGTAACTTAATAAAGCCACTTTATTAATATTTTGAGCGGGAAATTAAAGTGAAGGATATAAAAGAGGTTTTCAAAGCTCATTTCTATTATGCTTGGTTTATTTCTCATTTTCACTTTGGAGAGCTTCTTGAAGTTCTTGGTCTTGGGGAAGAGGAAACCCTAGGGCATTTGGTTTCGGTGGTGAAACGATTCCACCCTAGCTAGTCTGTGGAGGAAATCATATAGGTCTTCTATTTGGGCGATTAATGCAATTTTGTGAGTCTCCTACAAAGACAAAATTGGAAGGAAACAATATAATTATTTCTATTGTTGGTGTCGCCATTCTTAAGCAAATGATCAAATTTTAATATTGCGGAGCAAGTTAGTTCTGATATTATGGAGCCGTGCGACATTGCTATGCCTTGGCGTTGGGTTTAAGACAAAGATATGGAAATATAAAGGAGCATGGTCTATTGCTGGGAGTCGGGACGTGACACCAAGGTGGGGGGGGACTTCTTAAAACCCCCAACTCACAGCTTATGCCAGCCACGTGAGGACTCTTGGAGGGGCCCGTGAGCATTTGGAGGCCAGACGTGTTGCTACAAGGGTTTCTTGCCATCAACATAAGCAGTAATCAATCATTGTGAGGTTGACGTAGGAGCTAAGGAAGGTTCAGTGACTATAAAGAAGTCACGAGTGAGGCTGCAGCCAATATATGGTGATTTCTAAGCATTATATATAGTCACTAAGGAGCTGCGAATACATTTCTAGGCCAATCGGGTCTTCTTCCAAGTCTGCCATTCATTTTTATGCACATTGATGAATATTGTAAGTCCATAAATTGTTGTTCATTAATGAGCATAAATATAATTATATCTACTCAACATTAATACTCAATTTAAGATTATTCAAGTTTGAAACTTGTCTATGATCATATGTTTTCATGTTCAGACAAATGAAAGTGGAATGAAATGTAGAGATTAATATTCAGTTTGCATATTTGTTTCATTTTGAATGTTATTGTTATATACATGCAATGTTTATGTGCTGAGTTTGATAAAATGGAACATATATCAAACAAAAACATATCACAAAAACTACATACATCCGGGAAGGGTATTTTACAGTGGTATCATAGCTGGTCTTCCTACCAGTCTGAGTGTTTTGGGTGCTCAATTGGTTTCAAATTGCATGAATATTTATCAATCCAAAAGATCAAGGCTATATAACCTATAGGAGTAGAAGAGAAAGAGAGAGAGCATTGAATATATTTGATTCAAAATCATCATCAGAGGAAGAAAACATGGGTGATAGGCATGAACTGTTTGAAGGTAGTCCAACTCCTCACTCAGTTGATGGATGATCGAAACAATGCTGGTAATAATGGTATAGGAGGTACTAATGGTCATAACGGGGGGAATGGAAATGATGGGAACAATGGAGAGGGGAGTAATAGACACATACCTGCTCAAAGTCACACTAGGGCAGTGAGTAGGGTGATTCCTAGGCCCCTTATGCCTCAGTTTGTGGGAGGACAGCTAGCTGGTAATCAAGGATAGCAAGCACAAGGTGAAGGATTCATAGATTACTTGAGGGAGTATCAATCTCTTGGGGATGAGTTTCATGCAGCCATGATCTTGAAGGACTTTTGCGCCATAAAATACAAGAATAGGCCAAGGGATCACAATAGGGTCCCGTATGTTGGCGTAACAACTAGCACCTCTGGAGTAAGAGTTGGTACAGACAACTATGCACACTACGCAATGAGTGCTCTTCAAATTAGGAGGGGAAGCTCCCTCGTTGTGCTTTGACAAAAATACCTGCAAAGGGAAATAAACTAAACTAATTCCTGTCTTTTTGTTTCAGTTGTAGAGGTACAAGGCTTTCTTGAAAACTATATACGTTGCAGCTGGGAATTTTCTCTGGTTTCGCAGATTCACTAACTACAACTAAACTTAATAACTTAAATTCTATCCAGTTCCCTCAAGAAAACAGAGCATGAGAAAACGGAGCAAGGTTATGACTATCAGACGATAAACGGATTCAGATTCTCTACTTGAAGGCAAGGTGGCGCAACTATTATCTCAATCTGAACAAGTTTATTAGGCACAAAACAGATTTAAGAATTTACTATGATAATCTCATGAAACCCTATGTGGCATAACACTTAATTATAATAGTAAAGACTCACAAAACAGATTTATCATCACAATCTCGTGAAACCCTATGTGGCATAACACTTGATCATAACGGTAAAAGTTCACAAAACAGATTTATCATTACAATTGCATGAAACCCTATGTGGCATAACAATTAACTGTAATGGTAAAGATGCACAAAACAGATTTATCTAAACTATGGAAAGAGTTCACTATCACAATCGCATGAAACCCTATGTGGCATAACAATCAACTGTAATAGCAAAGACGCATGAACAAATACCAAAAGAGCAATATTGAGGGCAAGGTAGGCGCAGCATATATTTCTCTCTCAAGCAAAAGTTAATTACAAATGAGCAAAAGCTCTTATTTATATACATCAAGGTGTAGGGAACCCTAAAATCACCTTGTGTTAACTACAGTCTCACAAATGCATGCAAGATTAATTATTAAACCCTAGTGAAGTAAACTATACAGTTAACTGGAAAGCTACCATCAGTTAACCGGTACAAATAACCTAAATGGACCATGTGCAAGCATGCACGTCCTTATTTAAAGTAAAGTTAACTGGACACTACCTTCAGTTAACTGGAAACCCTAACCCTAACTCCTGTGTTGATAATTCCAAGGACGAGATAAGCATGTGTTAAGTCAGCAAGTAAACTCAAGACTGAAAGTCGAGTTAACTGCTGCTCATGACTCAATCCTCGAAACTAACTGCAGGTTCGAACTGGCAGATCACTCCATGTCAACTCGGTCTAACACTTCGACCAAGAACTCATCAATCTCTTTGTCATCTGGCACTTTGACGCTGCCCAAAACAACAGTCTGCTTCTTCAGTTCTCTGCCACTTTCTGTGATCGTGTGCATGCCATCTTTACATTCTTCAGTCACCTTTCTGAAACTGGCTGCAATCACTGAAATATTCTCTAATTTAGGCGCCATTGGTTCTCCTTCAAGGCTGTCACGAATCAGCTTCTCGAACTCTGCTTGTACTTTGTCCAACTCAACATACGTGCCATCTTCAATAAGATAATGACATGGAATTTGAACAACGAAACCGCTGACAAGTGCAAGTACTCCAACCACATCATCCTTGAGTGAAAACAACTTGGTAGAAATCTTCTCACATATTTCCGTCCTGAGAAGGTGCTGCTCTCTCCAAGTAAAAACTTTTTCTTGATCCTCGACCAACTCCAACGCATCATATGCAACTGACAACTGAGATACTAGAACACGATCCTTCGCCAAACTCTCTGCAACTGCAATCTCAAGTGACTGAACACCCTGACGAAGCTTATGTGCATCACATCTCAACTGATACATATCTGCAAGAAGACACCGACCAGCAACAACTAAACTATCAATCCAGTTGTCCAAAATTCTGCCATGACTGACTAACTGATCCAGTTTTCGTTGTTCTGTAGGTGTACTCTGAGGAAGAACAGGTGCTCTATTCGGATTTCCATGAACAAGATCAGAAATGTACTGACGAAGTTGACTATTTTCAGCCTTGAGTAAGGCCTTATCTTCTCCATCCTTCGTGATGCGCTCTTCAAGATTATTAGTGACGATCTTAAGAAGAGTTACATCTGTCTCTCTAGTGGTCCTGCCAAGATTTGCCTTAGTGAATGTAAAGTCACCAACTTCGACTTCATCTAAGCTCTTACCCTCTGGAGGAACAGCAACTTCGATAACAATCTCTGATTCTGGAGTCTTCTCGATATGCACCTGTTTCTTTATCTTCTTGTTTGATCTTCTCTGATAGGGCTCACCGAACTCAGATAAATCAAGGTTGTATGAAGGTTCACGCCTCTGTCTTCCCAAAGACTTCTCGAGCCAACAAGACTGAACAATATTTTCAATTTGAGGAGAGACTGTCCCTAATGTATCAACCTATGGTGGTTCAGTTGTCTCCGATCCAGCTTGAATTGGTGTCTCTGGCTCAGAATCTATGTCAATAGGTTGTATGTGAGGCGAACTAGGAGGTGAAATATGAGGCTCAGCCTGAATAACAGTCTCTACTGGAACCTCAGGAACATTCTCAACTTGTTTCTGCTTCCTCTTACCAGTAGCTCTTCTCCCCGTGTTTCCACTGAGTCTAACCCCTTCAGGAGGTATTATAATGGCCTTGACTCGAGGTCTTGCCCTAGAAGTAGAAAGCAACGAAGAGAAATCCTTTGGCGGCTCTGTCACAGGAACTAACTTCCGCTTCCGTTTGCTCTCCAAGAACAACTTGCTAGTCTTAATAACTGATCTGGAAACCTCCTCGATAGAAATATTCTTCTTAGCATACCAATCAGGTGAGCGAAGTGGCTGCCGAGCAACTTGATCCTTGACATATGAATTGAGAAGAACTTCTCCATCATCATCCGATAGACCATCAACATCTTCTGATAGGTAATCAGAGAGCTGACCGATAGTGAGTCTACAATAGTGACGACGACGAACCTCGAATTCATCTTCACAATTAGCCCAGAAATCTTCAAGTGCTGGCGTATGTGCAATCCCTCGCTCTAACCGATCTGCATAATGACCGAGAGGATCATAGGAACGCCTCTCAGTATAAGTCTTGAGTTTGAACCTTTCTATCTCGGTAGACATAAACCTAGCATCTGTTGCTGCATTGCATGTGAAAATTCCCAATGTGAATGGAAAATTAGCCGCAGTCTTATGACGACTACGAAGAAAGAAATGGACATGCTGCATTTGTCTGAGGAACTCCATAAAGATAAACTTTGTCTGACGGATACCTTGGCAACATCAGGGGCTCTCCAACATATCCATAAACTCGGATGTATGTGAAAGTAGGGAACTGGATAAACCAATCCGCCCAAGTCTCCATCGCTGATTTGGCCTCGGCAGAAATACGAATGTGCATCTCGTTGTCAAGATCTCTTACGGTTCTCATGGAAAAGTGATCATTCACTGCTCGGAAGTCCTACTTAGATTGAGAGAACTCCAACTGAGGATAATACTCATGAACACGCTGAACACCGAGAGTGCCATTAGTTTTTAGAAGCCTGTAGCTACCTTGAAATGCAACCAAGTAAACCAAGTAGGATATCATATGAAACTCGTGATACTTGAGAAAGTTAGTAATTTGCTGATGTAAGCAATCACTAATCAACATAGCCCAGTCAAAACGCTCTGTACCATCAAGAATTCTGGTAATCAGGTAAAACATCCATGAACGGAAAGCTAGCATCTGGTTGACCGGTAACTCGATTGAGTAAAGTTATCAAAACAGCAACTTCGTCTTTAAATTCACCACGACCAACCTTCTTAGGCATGTTAGTCTTTTGAACTTTCAGCCACTTCTGAGCCACCTTCTCTGCGAACGTTGTTGATCAGCATCCCATATCTTCTCACAAGCTTCAAGAACCACAGTAAAGTTATCTGAACGAGGAGAAATAGCAAAACATTTCTCTATGTCCTTTGGTTTGATACTGCAAACAACCCTCCCGTCAACTGATCTGATTTGACGTGAAGATGAGTCATAATGCTTGATGCAAGCAAGAACGAACTCAAGATCGAAAGTAGTAACAGGAATGGATGCT
The DNA here is from genome assembly GCA_007258455.2 of Sequoia sempervirens. NCBI lineage: Eukaryota > Viridiplantae > Streptophyta > Pinopsida > Cupressales > Cupressaceae > Sequoia > Sequoia sempervirens. The sequence continues at coordinate 6,465 of VDFB02000740.1, read as the reverse complement.
GCTGCCAGTAACCCTGAATGTTCAAGATTCTTCAACGAATTGCTGCTAACACCCTCCAAACTGCTCAGATTGACCACTGGATAAACATGATTCAGGTCTGTATCTGAAGTTTTGATGAAATTATGAGCAAGAGCTGATTTCACCTTGTAATCAATGAGATTGAACTGCATTTTGAAAATGAGGAATTTTGACTGTAAAGTCGAATATACTTGAAGAACTTTCTGAAAACCTCTGAACAAGGCTAAAAATAGCCTCTGACGAAAGAAATTTTTGAAGTTTTTCTGGAACATGGGTTTTATGCACAACTAAATTCTGAACAAACCCAGATAGCTGAATTCTTTGAAAAAATGTGATTTAAGCCCACATGCAAAGAAATTCTCAGAAAAAAGCACAGAGCTTCAAAATGAAGACTACGGGGCGATTTCCTCGAAAAAATCTAAGACGTGGGTTTTGCTGCAAATGCTGAAATATGCGAACCCAGATGATCAGATTCTGAATATGTGTTGAATTTCTTTGACATGTGAAGAAAGTACCTAAGGTGAGAAATAGAAGAAATAAGACAGAAGATAGAAAGTTTTGCTTGTCTGCTTCTAAAAAATCAGCCAACTTCTTCTCTAAAACTTGATAAAACCTGCATGCAAAATGAAAATAAAGTCTAGAATCGCCTTCTTCTGAACAATCTGAACTCGTTGCTATGAAGAACGCTGAATTCGGACACCTGTAGCACCTTTAGCTTGCTGGTCGCTCAAGAAGAATATGAACTTCGAAGCTAAAGATGATGAAATAATGGACGCCATTACTGAAATATATAGATTTTCATCTTTGAAATTCGCACAAGGCAAGGAATCCATGAAAAGTGCGCTTGGCTTCTGATTGGACCTCATTCCAATTAACTGAAACTCGAATATGCTAAATAAATCGCCATGCATTAGGGTTTGCCTTTCAATACTTCAGTTGAACACTTCATGCGACTTTGACTTCAGTTAGCACTTCATATTAAGTTCGCCATCCTTCACACTTGCTTTAGATTCACAAATTTAAACTAAGGCGTCCCTTTTGATAACTAAAGTTAGCAATCAAGAATTCGCCATATTTCATGCAATGAATATTCTAAATATAGCGACCCTTTCAAGACTTCAGTTGGCCTTCAAGAAGTGAATGCGCCACTTCACATGCTAAAAATAACAACCCTTTTGGAACTAAAGTTGTCATTCCTTAGAAAATGCGTAGCTTCACTAATTTATGCTTCATCAATAAAATCTAAATATGGCGACCCTTTTGATAAGTTCAGTTAACACTCAAATGCGCCATACTTCACAAATTTATGCTTCACCATTCATGCCGTCCCTTCTAGAACTTCAGTTGACACTTAATGAAGCGCTATCTTCACAAAACCCTCACAATTGCAACCAAATTCGCCATGCATGTGGACTCCAGTTGACATTCACTGATAATCTTCAGTTAAGTGAACATGCAATCAAGTTAACTCAACATGCAAACTAGTTAACTAAACATGCAAACTAGTTAACTCGACATGCGAATTGAAAGATCACTCAACATGCCAATATACGAACTGAAGATGACAACCCGGAAAACGTTTAGTCTAACTGCAGTCAGAACTCCAGTTAAGGCGTCCATTCAACTTTCTTTCGAAAATCCAACTTTGAACTCTTAAGGCGAATTCCAGACTTAGCCAAATTTCATGAAAATTTAAGCTAAAACCTCTGCCAGGACCTCTGTTCATCCTCTGACACTGGTTGACTGACTTCTCCGATTGACTAGCTGGCAGGTGCATTGCAGAGCTAAGTAAGAACTGATCAAAAGATATCTTGAGACTGGAAACCATAAAACTGACATTTGAAGGCCCAAAAATCCAAGCCTTTTTCAAAAGCTGCGCTTTTCCTCAGACTTAGTCAAATTTTGACATCTGCATCTCGAACGAAGGGAAAAATAAATCCTTCATAACTTCTGATTTACCAACTTTCAGGACTGGATCACAGGTTCACGCGGAGCTGACCTCATTCTGCACGACAGCTGCAAAGGCACATTTCCCCAGAAAACATCATCGAGGGGTGAAAATCAAGCCGCCTTTTTTCAAAGTTGCTCTTTTCATTCCAGACTTAGCCATTTCTGGAAATGACTAAAATAACACAAAAACCCTGACTGCAAACCGCTGAGACATCCTCTGATCCGGTGAAAACAGGCAACGAAAAGCTGAGCGTAACACGGACACATTGAATATCTGAGATCATCAAAAAGAAGGCATTAAAGACGTGAAAAGCTCAGGCGCCTTTCTGAAAATGTGCTCTTTTTCTTATTTCTTGATATTCTGACTAAGATTTGACCCTACGTTCGACCTCAGGTTCAGGCACTTCAGCAACTCAGATTCACCCACTGACGTATGCATCGCGAAGCTCGAACAAAAGTGAGATAAACATCTTGGGTGGCATTTAGCCAAAAACCTACATTTGGCACCTCAAAAAGATGGGTGCCTTTTCCAAAAGCTACGCTTTTCCCCAGTGTTAGCCAATTCTCGCTTTCGCCTTGTTTTGCACTATATCTTCCATAACTTGCCTGAAACAGGTCCGTTTGACAAGCTTGATAGCTCACTGCGAAGCTAACGTGATGCCGGACAAATGTCTGCTGGAAGTGACAAACCCTAAAAACAGGATCTGGACCCCTAAAAGATAGGACGCTCATTTGAGAATGTGCTCCCTTCTCCAGAGATAGAAAATTTTGGTGATTTTCGTTCAGATTTTCATTTTCCTTAAATTCCTTCAGTAACAGATTGACATTACACTGACACCAACTCCATATTTAAAAACCCCAAAAACGACCTTCTGACATCACTTTAACAAGATTAAGACTCAAAACTGTAAAATGCCTTAGTGAAGCAAAAATTTTGGTTTTGGGTACAACACCATAGAATCAAGATTTGCAGTACAAGGTGGGAAAACTATATATCCCTTCATTTGATGGCTCTAGTAAATGCACAGCTAGATCTTGGGTTCAGAAGTTGGACACCTATTTCCAACTTAGCCCTATGTTGGAGTCAGAAGCTATTAAGTACGCTACATTGCATTTAGAGGGTGAGGCCCACGAGTGGTGGTACCATGGGTTAGTCACCTTAGGTCATGCTAGCATCACATTCTATTTAGACTTCACTCAGAAGCTGATGGACAAGTTTGATCAAAAGGACCCAAAATTGCACTTTAGGGAGTTGGCACAACTCAAGTAGACTGGTACAATGGATGCATATTTCTGAGTTCTAGAGACTCTCGATTATGGTGTTAGAGGTGTCGAAGAACAAGTTGATCATGCTTTCCATTGAGGGTTTATGCAAGCCACTTTGTGGTTGGATCAAGGCTTTCAAACTAGAGTCACTTCAGGATGCTATCATTCGGGCACGTGACATGGAGCATTTGGTCCCTAAGAGTAAATTTTCATCCAAACCATTCATTTCTCAAAAGAACAAAGACAAAAATCCCTTTCAGAAGGACTGGACTAGGAAGGACAAGTTAGATGACAAGGCTTGGAGGGAGTTGAGGAGGAAAAAGCTTTGTTTCAACTATAAGGAGCCTCAGGAGCCTGGACACAGATACATGGGTAAGGGGAAGGTACATTACATTGAGGTTGTTTCAGATAGCAAGGATGATGAAGAGGTAGAACAAGTACAAGGCAGCAATGATAGCAGTTCAGGGGATGAGCAACCATATGTGGAGACTAAGAGTGGCACTATTGCTACTATCTCAGGTACTCCCAGGTTCAATTCTTTTAGAGTTAGGCGAGTATTACAGGGGCAGCATGTTACTGTGTTGATTGATAGTGGGGCAGCCCACAATTTCATTGACTCAACTTTGGTGACTAAGAGGGGTATACCTACAAAGGATTTTGAGGGATTCAGTCTAATGGTTGCAGATGGATTTAGCATGGCTTGCACACAGAGGTTTCCTCATCTAGGTGTTACCTTGGGCAACTACACTATTACAAATGATTTTGATGTGGTTGATCTAGGTGATACAAATGTTATTTTGGGTATACAGTGGCTTCATTCATTGGGGAAGTATTCACAAAACTTCCAGACCATGGAGCTCAAGTTCAGGGCAGCAAATGGGAAAAAGGTTGTGCTTAGGGGTATGGCTAATGGTTCTCCAAAGATATTGTCATCTAAGCAGATGGAGAGAATTTTCAGACATGGGGATGTTGCATGGGCAGCTAAGTGTTTGATTACATCCAAGGAGACTTCGGATAGTAGCCAGCCTTACCATGTGGATATCCAGTGATTACTGGGTAAGCATGACAAATTTTTTGGGGAGATTCCTCCAGGGAGACCACTTGATAGGGGTTTCAAGCACACCATTGAGTTGGAGGAGGTAGCTAAGCCCGTCATAACCACTCCCTATAGACATCCTAAGAAATTTAAGGATGAGATCAAGAAAGTAATTAAGGAGTTTCTAGACATGGGACACATTAGACCTAGCTCTAGCCCATTTGCTTCTTTTGTAGTTCTGGTGAAGAAGGATGGGACAATGAAGATGTGTATAGATTATCGGGCTTTGAACAAGAAAACGATTAAGAATAGGTACCCTATACCTAGGATCGACAAGCTACTTGACGAGTTGCATGGGGCAGTGTATTTCTCGAAGATTGATCTTCACTTAGAGTACCATCAAATCAGAGTCCACGAGCAGGACATACAAAAAACAGCCTTTAGGTGTCATTACGGGCACTACGAGTTCTTAGTCATGCCTTTTGGTTTGACCAATGCACCTGCTACTTTTCAGTCTTGCATGAATCATATTTTCAACAAGCAGTTGCATAAGTATTTGCTAGTGTTCTTTGATGATCTTCTCATATATAGTAAGACTTGGGATGACCACTTGAGACAGTTGAATGAGGTATTGGGCATCATGGGTGATCGGTCTCTTTATGCTAAGGCATCGAAGTGTGAGTTTGGCATGAAGGAGATTTTATAGTTGGGTCATGTGATCAGTGCACAGGGTGTACAGGTTCATTAGGAGAAGATACAAGTAATACTTGATTGGCCACTGCCTAAGTCCCTTACTGAGTTGCATGGTTTCTTTGGCCTATGCAGTTACTAAGGTGTTTCGTCAAGGGGTTCTCACAATTAGGTGCACCAATGATAGATCTTACGAAGAAGGGTGCTTTCAGGTGGTCAAAGGAGGCACAAAGAGCTTTTGATAAGCTCAAAGAGGTGATGAGCGGTTGTCTTGTACTGGCACTTCTTGATTTTACACAGACATTCATTTTGGAGTGTGATGCATCAAGTGAGGGCATAGGACTAGTGTTGATGCAGAACAAGCATCCAATTGCATTTGAGAGTCATAAGTTGAGGGGGGCTAAAATATTATACCCTATTCATTACACCCCATTGTGGTATTACCTATTTACTGTTACTTTGATGAGTTAAAATGCTTTAATACATGAATATGCTTTGTATATATTTTGATGGAAAATATGATGAATGAATGTGCAAATTCAATGTGAATGTTTTCAATACTTTGATAATGCAATGATATATGATGCATTTGAATACAATGTTATTGGCTAACTACTATTGTGATGCACTAAGTTGGATGCAGGAAATGAATCAAGCCTCTAGAAGAGAGGGGGAGTATCACTCAAGAGAAGAACTTGGTTTGGTAATACTTAATATGCCTATTTGAGCTATCACACACTCACATCCTAGTTCGGTCAAGTTGAGTCAAGTTAGTCAGGAAATGGTAATCTTCGGTCATTGAATGGGAATGTTTTGCATTGGTTTTGGTTTTAGTATTTGATTATTCTTGATTTGGAATTTGTGATTAAGTTTTTGTGTTAAGTGTAAGTTCCTCTTCATATTTTCATACTTTTATATAAATCAATGAGTATATATACATAGAATGTATATATGTACATATATGTACATGTTTACGATAACTCATACATATGAATATATGTGTGCATGTGTATATGTAGGTAGATGTACATACACATACTCATGTACAGATATACCATATACATGAGAATATCGATTGGACATATACGGTATATATATATCGATTGATGAATATGTGAATATGTGTTTTCTATGGGTATTAAGATAATGGTATATGTATATATTATATAAATATTAATACATATGTATGAGAGTACATCGAATACATATGTGTGTGTGTGTGTGTGTGTGTGTGTGTGTGTGTGTGGGTGTGTGTGTGTGAGATTGGCAAATAATGATTTAATAAACGTGTATATATATAATATAACAATGGAGGTTATATTACATATATATATTAATAATATATATATTAAAATATATTTACACCAAAGGCATTCCCTATATGAACATTACCGATTGACTTTAATAATCGAAGGTTAAGAATGTGGTAAAATGATGGTTGACCATTGAAAAAGATGTGACCGTACGATAAACCCAATATAAAATAAATAAAAATAATATAAAAA
>VDFB02000738.1:0-58465 GCA_007258455.2 Sequoia sempervirens | reverse complement strand
GAGATTACCAAGTTTCTACAAAACTCCCACTTCATAATTGACATAAAAACCAACCCTTCACACAAGGATAAAAGAAATAGCTAGGCTTTGATACCACTTGTAAGGAAAGCAAAGGTGTGGAAATTCCTTCCTAATGCTAATTCTAAGAGGAACGATGTAGACTATATGTTCAAAATCAATTATAGTTCTTTAAAGATACACATTATTGGAATAACAAAATAGACAATTAAAATTATACAGTGAATTGAACACTAGTATTTAATGTGGGAAAACCCTTACGGGAGAAAAACTTGCACACCTAAAGTCTCCTTATATTGCAATAAATGAAATACATACATAGATTCCAACTTCACTTTCAGATGTCAATTTCATAGTAGCAACATTTCCATGATCAACCTTGCACAGAAAAAATCTTGATCTTCATTATGTCTCATTGTTACAATTCTTATAACACATACAATGAATAACTCTAACACATCATTCAACCATAAAAAAAAACATAACAGTTATAGTATGTTGCAATTTATAGCAACAACCATGATCAATTCATTCTCTATACAAATGGTTCAGTTTAGTTTCCTCTATTGAGCAACTGCCAATCTTACTAGTCATTGGACAATCACTACCTACTCAACATAGTCCTAAAATGAACATCATACACCTCAATAGTCAACCCAAGTTAGCACTTGTCCGACCACGGTTTGCCTTCAAGTCAATCGGCATGACCAACACTATTGATGATTGTCTAAGATGTCACAATGATAGTCCAAGTCTCCCTGATGTTACAAAAGAACATCAAGACCACACGCATTGCCAAGAGTCACACCAACGTTCAATTAGAATAGATCCATCGAAAAGAACAAAGGTGTCATTCTAACATTCTCAGGCCTTACTGAAAACCAAAGCTACCCCTATGCTGACCCATGCACGACCATCAACAAGAGTCTGCCCAACAGAACTCTTCAACTAGATTTCTATCATTGTCGAGAGTTAGAAATCTTGCATTGATAGTTTAGGTCATATCAATGACTTCCATTGGCAAGATTGACCATTAGTCTCACTGATCTGATCACTTCGAGCCTTCAGAACTAAGTTGCTCATTGACAAAAAATTCTAGGTATCTCATCGATTTTTGCTCTTTCAAGAGATTCAAGTCATTAAGTTTGAGGCACATGTCTCCAATAGGTATGAAGAAAGGAATTAACTAGAAGAAAAACCCAAAAAGTCTACAAAATTGAAAAATGGGAGGGATGAGGAAGACAATTAAACCCCCTAATTGTGTTTTCCTTAAGAAAAAATATGATCTTTGGCATATGTTTAGAGGGGCTGGTATGTCTTTGTTCTTTGAAGCTATGAGGGGGTATATTGCAATTCTGACTATTATATTTACCAACTCTTTGAAAAAAGGCCATGTATCCATTAATGTGATGAAATTTAAAGTTATGGCTCAGCTAATTGTTGATGCTACTAGTCTGGCTAATGAATGAAGAAAGGTGGAAAAGAAGAGTGGTGGTAACTACCAAAAGTTCATGGAGAAATTTTTACATGATGGAGAGGTGCTTACAAGGTTGTAGAATGGGTATGTCAAGCTTGACATCCCTACGTCATTTTCCATGGTGAGAATGCTTGTGATGTGCTACTTCATGTTAGAAGGTAGGTACATGACTATTCATGCCTACCATTTCCCTATCCTAAATCATATTTATCATTATGATAGGATAAATTTTCCCTTCTACTTGATTTCTTCCCTGCAATAAAAACTTGAAAATGGTGCCTCGCCTCCTTTGCACCAAGGTTTAATGGTGGATCTTTACATTTTTTCCCTTGTGAATAACCCCCATGGCAACGTGTTGATTGGTCGGTAGGATAATCACCACCTTAGTGATGATGAGAATGTTGGCTTACCCATGGTCGTGTAGCTTTCAAATGCAGTTCCTAACCCTAGGCCCCTAGCTCATTGTATTGAACCTTAGGATGGTAGTCCCTTGCATGTTACCCCTCTAGCTACCCCCACCTCTAAGTCTAACATACCTCTGTGGAGAATCCCCTTGAGCTATATTTTCTCAAAGCCACCCTAGAAAAAGAGAAAAAGTCCCTGCTGCTTCTGGAACCCCCCAAGGTTAAGAGTCTAATAAAAGACCAACAAACCTCAAAACAAGGAAATGTCAATACCATAGCTAAATAACCTAAAGGTCTTCAAAAGGATTAAATGGATGAAGGGTAGGTGGGAATATTGCATGGTGGTTAAAGATCAACAAGATTGGAAAATGTTGCTTCTTCGTACAACAAAGGTAAAATGAAAGAGATTGAAATAGAGGAAGAGGAATAGCTAAAAATGGAAGAATTCAAACCCAAAATGGAGGAGGAAAGTGATGGAATGGATTTTGATGACAAAGACTATGAGGTGGATGAAGAAGAACTGGAGGAGGAGGATGATGAAAAGGAGGAGGAAGAAATTGGTGGGGAAGAGGACCTAGAGGTTACTAAGAAAGAGGTTTGTGAAGTGGAAGACAATATCCAGGGTTCTATTCTTCTTGAAGAAACTAACACTTTTTTTGAAAAGTGCAATAACTTTTCTTTAGGTACAAGTTGAGGACATGGAGGAATTCATCATAACTTTGATGAATGTCACTAATGGTTTGATGCGGCGTGTTATGGTTGGAGTGGTGTGTAGTCAATCAAAGATCAAGAAGTAGTTAAAGAAAGTTGGGAAGTAGGAGGGCACAAAGGACCTAACCAATGAAGTTGGTATAGAATTGAGGAATTCATCTCTCAGATTGGTGAAAACTAGGAGTTGATTTCTAATGCCAAATAATAGCATTATTCTTGCTCTATTTTTTGATCTGGTATTATGTCTATCTTAAAACTTTGGTTCCTTCAGATGATATTACCAGACTGTTACTTTATGCTAGCTATGATTTGGTTTAGAACTTGTTGGACTATGGTTAATCTTTTATCTAGCCTACGTGCCATTTTTTGGGATAGTATGTGGTATTCTTATGTTTTTTTTATAACTATAATAATCTTCTAGATGCAAATACTAGTAAATTGGCCTACGAGCCCTAAATGGTTGCTTTATAGTATTTAGTTTGGTTGCTATTTTTTGTTGTGGCTAGTGTTGTTTCCTAGCCTATCTCATCTTTTGTTGTTTCAACTCCTTTTGCTACTACAAGATCAGGGCCCTTCCTTGCTTATATAATAAAAAAAATTCATCTTTATTTTCTTTTGTTGTCATATTCATTTTAAGTCAAAAACCAATGTTTAGTATTTTTCACTTTATTTTTTAACCATTCATCAAAATTTCAAATAATTTAAATTTTTAGAAACTAGACTCTATTTTACATGTGTATAAATAAAATAAAATAGATTAATTTTCAAAAAAATTAGGGTGGAGCATGTTCAAAATTCTAGTTTTTATGATGTATCGACTTTGAAAATTAGTAAAAAATTATATATTCATTAAAAAATTAGCAAAAAAATTAGACATAAACTACATGGTGTTAGCTAATTTCTCACTAAAGCAATTTTTAAAATACTAAAAAAATGTTAATCATTTTAGGATGGTCACACCAAAAGTTATGTTCTTTTTGAAAAAATAGGACCAAGTTGTGTGGCCCCCTTTTTGTACCCCATAATCTCTACCATTTTAAAAAACAATAATTTACATAGTAGATTTGGAGCACTATGACTCTTGTTTTAATTACATATTAAAAATTTCAGTGTAACTATCTTCGATTTCTCATCCAATGTTAGTCTTTCCCGATTTAAAAAAAATAGTGGTCACTTAAGACCCCTTTCTAGTCCCCCATCTTTGTGCACTTTTGCAACATTTTTTTGTCTCTTCATATTTTCTAAAAAGCATATACATTAATCATAAGCAACACCCATGCCTCTCTCAATAATATTGCAATTTTCAAATACATGAAATTGGAATCTTTTTATATATTTCCTTATTAAAATCATTCATTTTTAGAAAGAACAAGTAATTTTGATAGTCATTAGTTCATTAATTAATTGAAATTTTTATGTTATGTTTCTATATACACAGATCTTGTATTTTCAATTGCATATAAAGGAGGTGGAAATTGTTGACTTAGAGGATGCAGTTTGAAACCACACTGTGAAATACCTAAAGATATATTACCCTCTAAAGAATATAAATATTGAAGATATATAGAGTGTGGTGGAGGCTCAATTCAATATTCTTTAATTTTTCAGTTAAACTATGAAAAAGAATTGTTCTTCAATCTATGCAAAACTATAAAGGGGGGCATAAAGTTGAGGGGAGAACATATCAGTGAGTATGCCAAATTTAAAAGATGAATTTGAGCTGGTCTCCCCCTCTTTCTAACTCTCACTCTCACTCTCTTTATTTATATTTCTCTCCTTCTACCTCTATCTCTTTATATGTATATATACATCAATACCTCTTTATATCTCACCCTCTTATCTCTCTATCTCCCCCACTCCCTCTCTATCGATTTATATCTCTCTCACTATTTCTTTATGTCTCTCCCTCTCTTTATATATGTCGACTTTTGAGATCGAAGTGAAGCGCGCCGACGTTTTGACGCTCGACGCGGGATTTGATCGATCCTGCCGATCGACGGACGATGTCCGCCTGACGCGTCGGATCTCTTTCGATCTGATCTGGATCCCTGATGGACGGATTTCGCCGATCTGGATTTTGACGGATCCGGATCTCTTTTGATTTATGTCCTTTCGACCGGATTTTGATCTGATTTTGATTTTGAGTGCCGACGCGTCGCCTGATCGACGGATTTTGACGCTCGATCTCTGATTTTGATTTTGTCTCCTCTCAATCTCGATATTTATTTGACCTGACGGAGCGATTGTTTCCTTTCCCTTTCCTTTTTCCCCTTCATTGTTCTCTATCTCTTTATATCTCTTTCTCACCTTGCCCCCTCCATCACCTTCTACCTCTTTCTATCTGTCTCATGATTTATTTATATTTCTCTCTTTGAATAATAAAATAAGAACAGATCTACAAACCAACAATTGAAAACAAGAGTAAAAAGAAACCCAATAGGAAAATTAAGTTATACAAGATCTTATAATACATGTAACCTATCAGCTCCACAAATCACAAAGAGGTTAGTGGATTATCTCTCATTGTCATCATGTAACTGAGGAATTTAACCATGAAGCTAATGGAAGCACTCCATCTTGTACTCTAAATCGAGGGTGTTTCTCCATGTGACCAAGATGTACCTGCCCATCCAACATGAGTACCTTCTCATTGCACATGATGACAAGATAATGGAACAAATTCACCAAAAAATATGATAAACATATATTTTGCAACAAGAGTTCTAAGTTACCAACTCCATAAAGATCCAAAATCATGAGTTTACAATTCCCATAGATCACATTGATAATATCCATGGCTTCCAATCTCACAACTCTGTAAAACAAAGATAACTCATAGAACATTCATTATAGCTCAAAAGCCTTCCAACAACTTTCATATCCTTCTAAAAAATTCCCAAAAGCTTTCTAAGTTAGGAAATCAACAATGAAGGAATACCTAGAACCAAATTCACCTTAAGCTCTAATATAAAATGATGAGAAATAAAAATGTTTTTATACCAATTATTGGAAAATTTAATATCTATCCAAATATGAATTAAATGGATGAGATATGAGACTTTGACTATAATGACATGAAAATCTAAAATGTATATACAAATCTAACAATTAAGTTTCCTTAATATTGAATTACCATGATTAGATCTATCTTCTTTATGATGTCAAAAACCTGTCAGAATATGTTGTCATTGATGTCAAAAGGGGATCAAAGGAGAAGTGTGTTGCTCCTGTACTGAAGTGCATATAGATTTCATTGATGTCAAAAGGGAAAATTAGGTAAAGGAGTTTGTTGGCATGATGACCGTAGATGGATGAGAGAGCAGTGGTCCTGATGGAAAATTGAGTGGCATATTTGTGATGGGTTTTTTAGGAGAATTCTATTCATGTGCTTTGTAGGTCGAGAAAGTGATGGACGTCCCCAAAAATGAATTAATTCTATTCTCAGGTGATATTAGGGTTTACAAATAAACCCTAATGTGTTTGCAATCATGGCATTCTCAAAATGTTTTATTTTGATGTTGACCTAATATCGACAGTTGTCTATTGCATTAGTTGCAGCTTATGTCATTCATCTCATGGAGGTGATCAGCCCCTCTGCCTAGTGCTTTAAGGTTATACATTTCCATCAGTTTGACAAAAGTGAATGGAGTTGCAGAGTTCCAAGATTTTCTAACCTATGTCATGGGGTTATCAAGTTTCATAGCCTCTTGACTTAGCAACTTAGTGTTGTTGGTGATGTCACGGGTGTTCAAGTTTTTCTAACCTATCTTGTGGGGTTCTCAAGTTTCAAAACCTCCTGACTTGGTGACTTACCTAATGAAGTGTTAAGGAAGAAGGATTTCTTTGTTTTCTTTCTGCATATCGGGAAGAGCTGAATAAAGTTACAGTGATCAAAGATCCCAAAGATAACAGGTGTGCATAATTAGGAAGACAGTGCATAATGTTTCACCAATGAAAAACTCATTAGCAAAAGCAAGCTAGTCGAAGGGAAATTTTCAAATCATACTAAGCTCGTGTGTCATGCCGATGGAGACCTCATTGGGGAGAAACATACATACTTTCACTAATGAAACAAGAGAACAATTGTATTAGAGGGACATGTATGATCAGAGTGGGTTCCTCTGATCTCTCTGACCATGTGGATTACTCCGATGAGGGAAACTATAATTTTTTTAGGGAAAGTCTCACCGACTTATCCCAATGAGAAAAGTGGTAGAGGAAACATATTGGGGAGACCAAGTATATCAGAAAGGAATTTCATTCTCTTAGTGATAGTACGTGTCAACCCAATGGGTGAGTGTATATGCTTCATCAATGTTACAATGGTGTATTAGCAGGACATTGATGGAGTCCCAACGATGGGACAATATGATAGATCAACGATGGTGGTTTAAGTGACTGATTATCCAATGGTCATGGTTTAAAAGTCACAATAGTGAATGTTGATCATAGGATCAAGGTGCGAAGGAGTTGATCAATGGCCAGAGTTAAAATGAAGAGCTATGAAATGGCTATGACAAGTGTGAAGAGGGTTTCTTCTGGTAACCGACACAGAGGAAGGAGTTAATTGGTCTAGCTGCACCAAGTGACCAATTAAATGAAGATTTGATCTATTAAGTGGTAGCATAGTTTGTAAAAGATTTGAAGATCAAATCAAATTGAATGAACTGGAGAATGCATTGAATGCATAATCTGATTCTAGGGTTTGATAGAGAATGAATGAAGGAAAATTCTCTATATGAGAATTAAATGTTATTTTTCTTGATGAAGAGGTATGCTAATATTTGATAAACCTTATTAGATGTCTTTATAATGAGCTAGATGATGGTGTGTAGCTCGATGTATAGGTAGCTTGCTAGTGAAGTTAGCATATGAAGAAAACCCTAATAGTAAGTTGGAGATGATCTAGATGGTTGAGAGAATCTCAAGGTAGAGATTGCAGGTCGGTGGAGATAGAAGAAAATTGGATATTGTCAATGTTAGATGGTGGTAGTAAGTGTGCATGAATAGTGCAAACAACCTGCAATTGTAAGGAGTGTTGTATAGTGTAACATTTGAGAGAGAAGTATGCTACAGAGATAAGTGTGTTTTTGTGTGTCTGCAAGAAAGAGAGAGATGTGCAGTAGATAGAGATTGCCTTTCTAAAGTCCTAAACTATAAAGTAGATCATATAGGTTGGCATTCATGAGAGTGTAGATGTATGAGTTACTGTAGAAAGGGAAAGAAGAGCAGAGCAGCAAGATACAACAATGATTATTGTGTGTAGAGGAGAGTGCAGAGCAGAGGATGTGTGTTTCTAAGAGTGTAGCTTCAGTAGTAAGAAGTGAGTTGCAATATGCACAACTAAGAAAAAAATGTAATGATGCATCTTAGGTTTATGAAGAACAATTTATATGCATATATGAACTTGTAATCCTTTAGAAGTTGTAGCCTCATTGTACATAGTTGTGGCTAATATTAGGTGATTTTAGTCTCCTTGGAGTTGTGGCTCCTAAAACAAGGTGTTGTTGCATCCTTGAAGTTGCGGCTTCTAAATTAGGGTGTTGTTGCATCCTTGGTTTGTAGCCCTAAAAGATTTGTAATAGAGATTTGGATTGTGACCCTAGATTTGAGCAGTAGACTCAAGCAGGCTTTGTCATCGTGGTTTTTTCCATATCAGGTTTTTCATGTATATCTAGTGTTATGTGATTTTTCTATGTGCATGCATATTTTTGGATCACATGATTAATATCTACACAAGAAGGATTAAAGAAAGTTATCTACAGAAAAAGGTTTTAAGAGCTAAATTTTTAATATCTACTGATTCACACCCCTCTCAGTAGATCATTGTGTTCCAAAAAAACCATCCAACATAACATGCTTATAAAAACTACCTTATGTGAGATTGCAACAGTAATGGGTATGTGCAGGATCATGATGGGCCAAAAAGTGGCAATATTATGGGTATTTGTAGGGTATGTGGCTGACAACTTTTTTTTTACCCAAAATTGATGAAATGAAAAGGGTTTTTAGAGGAAATTCTTAGCTTTCCACCAATATAAATTATGATTAATTTGAATTTAATTAATAATTATTATTCATTTTCTATTAGAATTACAACTAAAGTCCTAATTGATAGGCTGATTGAAGAACATCTATAACTTTCAAATGGTATCACATTTTTTGAATTTGAAACATATGTCACATTCTATGCTTCACATACTATGGGATTAAAAAAAGAAAAATTAAATTTCATAAAATTTTGACCAAGTTAAGGTGTTCAGACATACGAGTTTTTATATTTTTTAAAAGTTGTAATAAAAAATTCATAATTAATTATTTACTTGGAAAAAAATTACAAAAAACTATGCATCACATCCAAACATGAGTCCTCTACTTATATATAAAATCTTATAAAAAATATTATCATTTTATCATGGTTAGGGTGGTCAGACAGACTCCTACTTCTTATTTTTTCCCTGAAATTTAAATACTACTGCATTGAAATTTCAAATTTTCACCAAATAGATTTTATTTATTTTTAAATAAACCTAGTAGTTTAGAAACTACATTCAATTTTCTACAGATTCTATTCATACATATTCTTGAAATAATAAAGATAACTTATTCAAATTTTTACGTCAAATTGCGTAACACTGATTTTTTCTAAATTTTTTGCCACTTAAGGGCCTATTTTTTCCATGATGATCCTGCACATACCCTAATATATAAAGAATAAAATCACCATAAGTAGAAGAAATGAAGAAAAATCAGCAACACAAGAGCATCACATAACATAGGATTTACATGGAGAAATTCTTGCAAGAATGGTGCAACCAAGGATGGAGGGTCCAGGAATAGGACTGTCCAACCTTGTAGCAAGAGTAAGCACAATGAAAACTTAGCAATTGGATTAATAATTACACATGGAAATATAGAGAATGATCAATTATTCACTGGCAACTTGCTCTGCCTTCTAGCTTACAAAATTACAGAATTACATAATGATATGACGTTAAATCGTAAAAATATAATGTGGGTTGAAGCCCTTTTCTTTCACCTCTATCTCTATCATTGATTGATTACCTAATGCAACTACATGATGCCTATATATATCAATTCCTATCTCTAGAAAAAGTTTGTGTCAGCCTCAAGAGGTCTCAAACCCTGAAGTAGATGAATGTGTGAAGGTTGGCCAAAACACATGATTTTCCTTTTATCTTTGGAAAAACATGATGTGGGTCAAAAAGAAGGTTCCTCAATGAATGTACATCCTTATGGAAAGGTCTCCTAAGATCCATAAGTCACGGGATAGGTTTGAACAATTGAAAATCCAAGACTGGTCAGTGAATGCTCTCTATCCAAATACAATTGATATTTTGTTAGCGATAATTTCGTACTGGAATCTCCAAAACACTCAAATTTTGGATATGATGTAGATGTTGCAATGAGGATCATGTATCCTACTTTGCGAGCTCTAATGTTACAATGCAGTATAGTGTAGTATGAAATACTGAGACCAGGTCTTGACAGATAACTACTGGAATGCAAGAAAACATGAATGCATATATTTTTGGTTGATACAAGATTGCTTGAAAATTGGGATTCTCTTGCATCAAACACTCAAGGTTGAAGAAAAGTTAGCCTCTCAGTTTCCAAGGGCTAGAGGAAAACCAATGTGGTCCACCTTATCCTGAGAAATCCATGATGAATCTTTCTCTAGTCTTCCTTTCCATTTGACTAGATATTCTTTGTATTTCCTTCCTCTGGTAATACGACCAACTTTGTTGTCTAAAACTTCCTCAATTTCATTCAGATGATGTGCTATCTCATCTAGAAACCAACTTATCTATCCCTCAGTGACTCTCCTTCATGATACTGGTATAGGTCTACAATGTTGAATATAGGTGATATTCCAAATTCCTTCAGTAGTTCCACTTCATATGCATTTCTAGAATCAAACTTCCTGATGATCTTACAAGGTCTAAAATTCTTCATCTTCAACTTATTATATGTCCCAATTGGAAATATATATTTTCTCAGATATATCATTACTTTCTCTCCTATTGCAAACTCATTTTGTCTTCTCTTCTTATCTGTTGTCTCCTTGTAGGTATTCTTCATCCTCTCCAGATGTCTTGGACTTGAATATGCAATGTTTCCATGAATCCTACAAATTCTTCTTCCTCCACACTCCTTTTATTCTTCTTACTAATATCCCTTAATTCTACTACTCCTCTGGGTTGTTGTCCCTTCACAATTTCAAATGGTGTCTTCCCTGTGCTCCAATTTACTGAATTGTTGTATGCAAATTCTTCTTGTGATAGTATTAAGTCCCAATTTCCTACCTTACCTTCAATCAAAAACCTCAAAAAATTCCCCAAACTCTGATTTACCACTTCTGTTTGTCCATTTTTCTATGGATGAAATGTTCATCTATACTTCAAGTCTTTTTCATCTTCTTCCACAGTGTTCTCTAGAAATATCTAATAAATTTAGTGTCCCTTTCTAATACTATGCTCTTTGGTAGTCCATGTAATCTCACAATCTCCTTAAAAAGTAGGTCTGCAACATGCATTACACCACTAGTTTTCTTACAGGGTATGAAATGTTCCATCTTAGAAAATCTATCTGAAACCACAAATACATAATAAAATCCTCTCAGTGTCTTAGGTAATCCCAACATAAAATCCATGCTAATGTCCTCCCACGGTTTCTATGGTACTGTCAATTGTGTATACTTTCCAATGTTCTAATTGTTTCCCTTTGCAACTTGACAAATCCTACATTTCTAAACATACTTCCTGAAATCCTTATACAACTATGACAAAAAATAGTTCTCACTCACCAATGGTACGGTCTTATCAATTCCAAAATGTCCTACCAATCCTCTGCAATACTTTTCCTTGATCAAATTCTCCATCTTTGAACTTCTATGGATGCATAACTGATTGTTCTTGAATAACATACCTTCCTGAATGAAATAATCCAACCATTTACTTCTATCCATCTCCACAGGTTCCTTGCAAGCCTTCCATGCCTCTGTAAAATCAATGTCATCCTCACACATATGCTTCAATTCCTCAAAACCCAATACCTCAATGCTCATCTCTTTCAACAAAATCCTCCTGGTCAATGCATCTACAACCTTGAATTTCCACTTTGGTGTTTCAAGAAAAATGTGTAACTCTACAAGAACTCTACCAATATCATATGACTCTAATTCAAATTTTCCTAACTATTTAAATATTGTAAAGCTTGATGATCGATATACAACACAAATTCCTTAGGTAACAAATAATGTCTCCACTTCTTCAAGGCCTATATAATTGCATAGAATTCATAATGATAAACTGAATATCTTCTCCTACCATGATTCAATTTCTCACTGAAGTAGGCTACTGGTCTCCCTTCTTGACTTAACACAACTCCTATTGCACTTCCACTAGCATCAAAATCTACTTGGAATACCTTATCAATGTCCGATAATCGCAACACAAGTTGTTCTATCACCTTTTTCTTTAACAACTCAAAAGTACTTTTTAATCCAGATGTCCACTTGAGCTCCTTTCGGTCACCTCACATTGTCTCTATCATAGGTGTGAAAATAACATTGAAATTTTTGATGAACTTCTGGTAAAAAGTTGTTAGTCCATGAAATTATCTTACTTCTCCTACATTCATAGGTGTAGGACATTCAACTATTGCTCTAACCTTCTCAGGGTCCATCTTCAATCCATTCACACATATCACAAATCTCAAATATACTAGTTCTTTCTTCATGAAACTACACTTCTTGATGTTTATCAACAACTTCTCTTCTCTCAACCTCTAGAATACATGCCTGGTGTGCTCCAAATGTTCTTCCTTAGTCTTACTAAAAATCAAAATATCATCCAGATAAACAATGATAAACTTACCCAATAGTTTCTTTGAGACTTCATTCATCAACCTCATAAATGTACTAGGTGAATTAGTTAATCAAAATGGCATGACCAAACACTCATATAATCCCTCATTTTTCTTGAAAGAAGTCTTCCACTCATCTCCCTCTCTGATCCTGATCTAATGGTATCCACTCTTTAGATTGATCTTGGTGAAATACTTCACTCCACTCAGACTATCCATGATATCATCCATCCTAGGAAATGGGAATCTGTACTTCACTATGATCTTATTTATAGCTCTTGAATCTGTACTCATCCTTCATTTTCTATCTTTCTTAGGTGCAAGTATAGCTGGTACCACACATGGGATCATACATTCTCTAATCAATCCTTTCTTCATCAGTTCTTGTATCTGTCTATTTAGCTCTGCATTCTCTACTAATGTCCTCTGGTGTGCATCCTTGTTTGGAAAACTAGCTCCTAGAAAGAGATCTATATGATGAATGATACTCTAGATTGGTGGTAGTCCATCAGATACATTTTATGATACAAGATCTTGGTACTCTATTATCAATTTAGTAACTTCCTTCTTTGGTGATTCTTCTCCCTTTGTAACTCTTTCTGCATCTATTGCTCCACACTTCCTTGGAATCAAAGAAAAACACATGTTCTCATGTCTCAATCCATCCAAAAAATTTCTTCCATCTACCAAATTGATTCTAGTTGTTCCAAATAATTCACTTTCAAGTTCATCCTCCAACAGTGTCAAGGTAATTCTCTATCCATTGGATGTTAGGGTGTAAGTATTATTTCTCCCATCATGTATAGCCTTCTTATCATATTGCCAAGGTCTTCCCAGCAACATATGACATACATCCATTGACATGATATCACACAATACTTCATCATGATATGATCCTCTTTCGAATTTCACTAGATATTGCTTACTTACTATTATCTTGTTCTCATCATGAATCTAGACTATCCTATAAGGTTTCAAATGTTTCCTTTTTTTCCAAATTCAACTTTGTCACCATTTCAAAAACTAGGTTATCTATGCTACCACTATCAATGATAATTTTGCAACACTTACCTCATGCTTTGCATCTAGTCCAGAAAAAAAATTTCCTCTATGGTGCTTCCTTAGGTACTTCCTTCTCCTAGAAAAGTGCTCTCCTCATGAATAATGATTCTCCCTTCTTAAGAATTCCTTTGGAACTTAGTGATTTCACTAGTTCTTCCTCTGCATATCTGGTTGTTGCATGATTTTTATTCTTCTTACTTTCTTGGTGACACTCAAATGCTCTATGTCCTTCACCTCCACACTTAAAATAGGTTCCTCTGAAAGTTCTCTTTTCATATCCTTTCTCATCTCTACAGTATCCATCATTGCGGTAAGAATGTAGACTCCTCCATTGTGATGGTAAGGATTTTTTTCATCTCTTCCCTTATAGTATGAATTGGAATCCTTGTCTTCCTTGTGGTATGAATCTTTCTCCTTGTTTTGCTCTACACATGGTTTTTCTCCTCTGGAATGTGTCATTCCTCTTTGGAATCTATCTCCTCTTCCTTTCTGCCTTTGTTCATGTCTCTTGTTTAGCTTTTCCTCCACTTTTAATGCAAACTGATATGCTTCCTCTACTATTCTCATCCTTACCAAATTTAACTCTTCCTGAATGTTCATCCTCAGCCCATTGATATATCTTGCCACTTTCTCCTTGCTTGCTTCAATATGTCTAGTCCTGATGATGATCTTATGAAATTATTTAGTGTATTCTTTCATAGTATTTTCCTTGTATCTTAGGTTTTGCAATCTCTTCAGTAGCTCCAACTCATAGTCAGTCTTTTCCTTTTGTCTTAGGTTTTGCAATCTCTTCAACAACTCCAACTCATAGTTCACAAATATAAATTGGTTCTTCAATTTTTATCACCATTCTATCCCATTTCAAACTCTTTTCTTTTCCTTTTCTATTAATCTCTAATTGAACTTCCACCATATTGCAACATGTCCTTTCAATTTAGTTTTTGCAAATCTCACTCTCTTTGAATTTTCAATTTCTTCATATTCAAAGTATTCTTCCATGTCATTTATCCAATCAATCAACTCCTTTGGATTTAGGTTATTGTTATAGATCACAATCTCCATTCTAGGTTACTTTCCTATTTTCAAAATAGCCTTCAACATCTTCATCTGATTATATTCTTCCTCTTCGGAGGTCTCCTTAGCTCGATCTATAGCCTGAACCTCATCATCATCACTTTCATCATTAGGTCTAGGGTGTAATCCTTTTCTTCTATCTTCTTCAATAGAATCTAATCTCACTTTCATTATTTGCATCATTTCCATCATCTCATCCATATTCTACCTACATTGATAGTAGTAAGAATTCTCCTCAGCGACATCTCTTCCTAGGATCTGGTGCAATTGCCTCAAGTCAGCGATTTGGCTACAGGGTCACAACTACCTCATAATCAATAATTTGTTGACCAACACAAGTAGGCTGCCTAAAGTCGGTGATCTATCCACACAAAGATCTTACATAATACCTTGCTCAACTTCACAAACTCACTCAGGTGCAACTACCTCAAGTCATTGATCTGTCCACCTTCACTCTCCCAAAGTACACAAACTTTCTTTGATACCACTTGGTGCAGTCAAGGATGGAGGGTATATGAATAGGACTTTCCAACCTTGCAGCAAGAGTAAGCACAATGAAAACTAAACAATTGGATTAACAATCACACATGGAAATATAAAGAATGATTAATTATTCACTAGCAACATGCCCTACCTTCCAGCTTACAAAATTTCATAATCACAAAATTGCAGATTGATATGGCATTAAATCCTAGAAATACAATGTAGGTCGAAGCCCTTTTCTATCACCTTCATCTCTATCCTTGATTGAATACCTAATTTAACTACATGATGCCTATATATATCAATTCCCAGCTCTAGAAAAGATTAACATCTACCTCAAGAGGTCTCAAATCCCAAAGTAGATGAAACGTGTGAAGGTCGGCCAAAACACATGATTTTCCTTTTATCTTTGGGAAAACACGATGTGGGTTAGAATGAAGGTTCCTCAATGAATGTGCATCCTTATGGAAAGATCTCTTGAGCTTCACTAGTCACGGGATAGGTCTGCACACATGAAAATCCAAGATTGGTCGATGAATGCTCTTTATCCAAATACAACTGATATTATGTTAGTGATAAATTTCTATTGGAATCTCCAAAACACTTGAATTATGGATATGATGTAGATGTTGCAATAAGGATCATATGTCCTACCTCGTGAACTCTAATGTTACAATGCATAACAATGTGGTATAAAATACTAAGACTAGGTCTTGATAGATAACTACCAGAATGCAAGAAAACATGAATGCAAATATTTTTGGTTGATGCAAGATTGCTTGAAACCTAGGATTCTCCTGCATCAAAGAAAAAACTCCACCAAGAAGAGAGGCTAACTATGCATTATCTTCAAAAAAATTATATTACAATCCATCCAATTTCATTCTCCTCTTTGTCTATGCCATGATAGCACCTATGCACCTATGATCAACCTCCTTATGCCTTAATCTATCCTTCTACCTCCAACAAAACTTGACATCCAACTATTACTCAGATTTGTATATTCAAGAGGTTGAATTTATAGATATGTGAAGACATCTTAAGCCCCAAACATGGCTTCCAAAGATGAACATTTATTCCAAACATACCCAACCCTTGGAATACCTCCTAAATATGTGAAATAACACCAATTTTAGCTCCAATACTTTCCCTCCAACTTGGGTGCCCAAACATGGAAGATAAGAATTAAATTAAATGAAATAAACTATGGAATACCAATAGACACTTTTTGCCTCATTCCAAGCTCCTATGTAGAGAGTCACAACTGTCCCTCAATTATCCCTTTCCTTATCATTTATTATCATTTTCTAGTTTTCCACATGTTAGAAAAAAATTTAATATTTATGTTCACAACTCACCTTTACCACTGCTAGTGGACCGATCACCCCTTGTGAACATATTCCAAACAATGGTGAGAATTAATATTATGAAATATTTTCCCAATATACCCTAAGTTCCTAGAGACACTTTCAAAGGATGTTGGAACCATGCCATATGATTTACAAGGTGGATGATACCTTAATCCTAACATTTTACTCATCTTGTAATTTCACTTGCAGCATTACAAGGATGGATAGTATATTAGATTGATATGTAGAGTGCTTTCCTACACAAAGACCTACATGAGGATATTTATATGAAGTAGACACCTAGTTTTATGCAAGACTCTTCATTGGTTTGTATGGTTAATCATTCATTATATGGTCTCAAATAAGATCCTTAAGATTGGTATGAGAAGACGATTTTTTTCTACTTTCTTCTATTTCCATAATGTACACTCAAAGAAAGAAGGGTGAGATTTTTATTTTTATACTATATATAGATTATTTGATTCTTATAGGAGGTAAATCTTCTATTTAGAATATTCTTAGAGAATGGATGGAGCAGTTTGATACGACAAATATCAACCTTCTACATTATTTTATTCATTTATAGGTTATTTATTCTTCAAATGGGATTTCTATTTTTCATAAAAAGGTATGCTATTGATATATGCTTTAAATATTTTGTGTGCTTCATTCCAAGATTCCCTCAACATAATTTTTTAAGGTGTTGTGCTATCTTCTATATGTTACACTCCAATTGATGTTGCATTACATATAATTAGTTGGTAGTCCTTTGTAGCTAACATATTCTCATCCTAACATATCTTTTACAATTGGTCTTGTCTCTCATTTCTCTCATGATCCAAATTAGATTCATTGGAAGGATACCTATAATATTTTGAGATAATTTCAAGATAACACTCATTATGGTATTCATAAATTATGAAATTCTTAGATTATCAACTTCACTAACTAAAATTGAGTTAGTGTTGTTAATGACAAGAAGTTAAATTTTTTATTTATTTTTTTGCCTTGGTTTTAGCCCCATAGAACTAGTTAAATTTTTTATTTATTTTTTTGCCTTGGTTTTAGCCCCATAGAACTATCTTTCAAGAAAAAAATTGACTATTTCTTTATCATCTATAGTGGTTGAGTATTACATAGTAGTTTGAGCTAATTAGGAGGTTCTATGGCTTCATCATATATTGATTGATTATAGTTTCCCCCTTGATGGTCACACTATTCTTGTGTGTGAAAATTATAATGCCATTTAATAATTCTCATAACCTAGTGGAGAATCAAAGGACTAAGCACATAAATATTTGCATGCACTTTGTTCAATGGTTGATTATGGATGGTTCTCTTACCTCAAAGTGCATCCCTATAGAGGATAATGTTGTAGACATATTCTTGAAACCTTTAGCATTTCCCTTTTACCATCAATTGAGATTGATGATTAGCATTGTAACATGCCCATGGTTCTACATAGTAATTAACTCTATGTTTTACACACAAGTGAATGGTTTATGCATCTAAATTTTGAGAGCAATAAATTTTTTCTTTTTCTTGAATAATAAATGCACATTTGAAACACAATCAAAACTTTCCCACATTATACAAAAGAAATTTCATTGATTCCAATAGTAATGATACATAATTTCCAAATGGAATTTCATGTTTGCATCTTCAATGGCTTAGATGAATACAAGTTACAAACATATATTTAACATGCTTACAAAGAATATAAATCAAAATGGTCCAGGAATTCCCCTCAAATCTTGGTTTCCAACTAAAGAGAAGTGTCACTGAAGCACTTTTCTACCAACCTTGGACTTACTATGGTTCCCCACACATCTACCTAACTTGTAAGATTCCTCTACCCTTCGATGAAGAGATTGGTTTTGTAACCTCATAAAAATAGCCTATTCTAGTCTTGGTGTTGTGTCCTATATATTTCTAGACTTACAATAGTGGTTACAACTTACAAGTATGAACATCCCATCCCTAGTACATAATTCTGAACCATAGTGAAACTGATAGTTTAAATAGTGGATACTTACACTACTTTGGTCAAAGTTTCTATTACACTTAACTTAAAGTAGATGTCACACATTCACCCACCTTCCTAGCTCAATTTGGTTTAACATGAAGTTATACTCTATAGCTAGGTTATCCCTTTTCCCATGGATCTAACCAATCCTAGGAATAACCCACATAACATAACATAACACTATAACTATGCTACAAAAGTGATTTAAGCAACTTCTTGCATAATGTTGCATATGTCTAGAATAGACATCCTACATATAGGGATGCTAACTACACATAGTGTAAATACATTGCACTCAAAATAAACTCTCATATAAAGGATACATAAATAAATAACCAAAAAGATATTTTCTACAATATATTGTCTAACCACAAATCAAGCAATCTCAAACAAACACCACAACATATTCAAAAACATTGGGGCATATCTTTTTCTTTGAAACAACACGACAAGCTGCATTATCTCAAAGAGGGGAAAAATGCACACATAAAAATGTCCTTATAATAATTTAATTTATTCTATTAATTAAATAGGTTACATTATCTATTTAATTAATTCACTAATATATTTTCCTCCTAATTCATTTGTATATCCAAACATTTATCCATTTCATAAATATTAATCATTTCCTTTGATCATCTACATAATCATATCTCAATATTCATTAATCCATTTAAATATTATAACTATTTATCCATATCATAAGCATTTATAAGCATTTATTCATAATCATTATCCATTTGCATTAATCACTAAAATATCATTTGCATTCATATCACATTAATCTTTATCCATTCATATATTCCATTAAATCATTTAATCATTAAATCCATTTTCCTTGAATCAATCATTTAAATTCACAAATCATATATAAATATAATTGTAAGCCTATATTATATCATTAACCTACTCATCCATTTTCTCTCATTTTTAATCAATTTCAATTAATTCCAACATGCATTTCTCCACTACTATCTTTAATCCCACATCTCTCCCAACTTAGATTCACCTCGTGAATTCAACTATAAAATCCCCTTCTTCTCACCAAAAAGCATACACATTTTTATTATGGAACTTCAATCTCATTATGATTACATCCATTCTACATAGCCTCTTGTACTTTTGCTGCAAAAATATAAGAGCAAAGACAAGATCCTATAGATAGGATAGAAATGGAGTGATTTTCCTTTTGAATGCATTTTACTTTTATTCTTAGAAGTTAGTAATTTATTTCTACATTTTTTTTTCATTTTGGAAAAGCTCTATTGATATGATGTTGAATATAGGTTGATTTTCATTTATAAATTCAATTTAGTTTTCAATTTTTAACATCTACAAAATGGTGAACCCGAAGTGAATGGATAGGTGTTTTAAAGTCTTTTAAATCAGTTTCAAATAAATTGCTATCACCTTAAATTGTTGCATAATATATAAAGGAATAAATTTTTTAAATTTGTTTCAAATAAATTGCTATCACCTTAAATTGTTGTATGATATATAAAGGGATAGGCATTTTAAATCTATTTCAAATAAATTGCTATCACCTTAAATTGATGCATGATATATAAAGGGACGTGTGTTTTAAATCTGTTTCAAATAAATTGATATCACATTGTCAGGTTTCTTGCAAGTACAATATTCTTGAAAATTCCTTTTACATGGTAATATGATGCTAGAATATGAATCAATGATTGAAACCTTTCATTTTGCAACTCTCACAATGGACTCCTATTTAGCAAGAGTAATAGTTCTCATAACATATTCTTATTATTCCAAAAATTTCTCACCATCCAAAATTACTTCTCTGTTATTCCTATGCCAATGGTATCAAATTGCTCAAGGTTTTTGTTGCATGAGTAGAGTTAATTGCTGAATTTCTTGTTTACATATTGGTTCAATAGTTTGGTATTCCATAGATTGTGTTGCTTATATAAAAACATGTTTCTTCACTAATATTGTCATCTATAGCAAGAGTACCTACTAAACATTTGGCTAAATCCAATCCAATCCAAATATTTTTGATAAGACAAGAATCTACCTTTGCTCTGATTAAGTCTTGATTAACTTGGGTTAGCTAATTTTGTGGGTTTGGACTCATTTTAGATTCAAATCTTCTAATTTGCATTTAGATTAAATTAAGATTTAATTACGGGTGATCCCACAATACTGGTATACAATTTTTGGCCAAACTCGACATTGAACTGATTTGTGACATTTTGTCTATAGATTCTAAATGTATTTTTTTCAAAAATTTTGGAATCATTTTGCAATTCTTTTTCCATCTCCTTCAAAAACTAGTTTTTTTTAGTAAACACCATTCCTAATAAGTGATGCTTACCATATAACACATAATGTAATACCCCTCCGTGTTGGTTGTTTTGGACTTGTGTGTGTGTGTGTTTCATTGGTTACTGTGTTATTTGATTGTGTGGAAAATATAATATGTTAGTAGTCGTGTTTAAATAATTAATCAATCATAAGTGATTTGCAAGGTTATTTAAAATATGATTAGAAATTAAAATAATAATCAATTAAATTAAATCAAATGATTTAGAGCAAATGATCAATCAAACTAATTCGTTAAAAGTAAAAGTGATATTATTAGATAAATTGATTTAAATTGTTATGAACAAATAATCTTGAAAAGATAATTATTATAATAAGAAATTTAATGGATACTTATTTAGAATCTTGCAAATGGTTGATTTTAATTATTCTAATGTGGAAGTAATTAACAAATAGTGTATTGTGAAGATAATGAATATATATATATATATATATATATATATATATATATATATATATATATATATATATATATATATATATATATATATATATATATTTAAATAAAAAGTTTATTTTTGTGGATTTAAATTTATTTAGTTTAATCAAAATGCATGATAAAAGAAAATGAAATATAAATACTTGAAAAGGCAACAAAAGAAATTAGGGATTAATTGGATTTATTTCTTGAGTTGTGACTTTTGGTTTTCACTGGAGAATATGAAAAATAAACAAATATAAAACTCCATCTTTTGTGGATTTGAATGTAATTAAATTTCATTTTTGGAGAAGTGACTGTTGGTATTCTCTGGAAGAGGAAACATAAGAGGCTTCTTGTGTGATATTTTATTTATTTTGTATTGGGAAGGGGGTGGTATTCTCTTTCCAACAGATTTTGGAGAAATTTTGGCAGTCATTTTTCTGTTGTAGTATTGCATTCTTTTATTTTATTGTTCTGAGAATTCATGTGAGGATTAAGATTTAAGTTTGAGGGAGGATGTTGGAGCTACTGCTGGAAGGATTGGATCAACAAGAAGGATAAAGCTTCAATAGTTATCTACAGGCGCAGGACACCAGGTTCTCCTTCTTCTTTTAAATTATTTTCTTTATAGCATCAAATGAAATAAGAACTCCTTGCTGTGAATGAAATTTTCTCCTGGATTGAAATTTAATGCTTGTAGAAAATTCTCGAATCTTTAGAAATGCTTTGGACTGTTTTTCAATCAGGAAAGCTTTACTGGGGTGGGACTGTTATTGATTTAAAGTGAAATTTTGTTGGGATTCTAGAATTGAACAGTGTTACTGTAGTTTTGTGTTAAAAATAATAGTGAACCAGTAAAAGAATAATCTCATGTCTGTGAACTCGAGGTTGTGTAAATTTCCATTTGTAGATAAATTTTACAAATATATTTTGTGTTTAAATATTTATATTGAGACAGTAAATTGTACAATTAAAATTTATTTCTCTGTATTTGAAATATTTTTGCATGCAATATATATATGTATATATATATATATATATATCAGATATATATATATATATATATATATAAATGTATACACATATATATATAAATGTAAACATAGCATCAAAAGAAAAATTTAATTAAGATTCAAGTTTCTGCTGTATTATATTTGTTTTGAAATTATTAAAAATAAATAAATAAATAAATAATATTTGTTTTGAAATTATTTGTATTTATATACTTATTAAACTTATTTATTCATATTCCACTAATTATTTAATTTTGTCAAAATAAAACATTCTGGTTCTTTTTTTAAAAAATAAAACAGAATCTGTTTAAAATGGAAATAATAATAAAATAGAAAGAATTTTTTTTTTTGTTATTGATTTATTAGATTACCAATTATAAGAGGATAAGTTAGTAGAAAAATCAATTTATGAATATATGGCAGCATTGATTTATTTAATTCTTGTTTTGAGTGAATATTTTGGAATAGAAAAGAATTCCTATTAATTTGTTAAATTGTGAAATTTGATAGGATAATATAGTAGAAGGGCAATTTGTGATATATATATATATATATCAGCATTGATTGTTTAATTCTTATTTTTAAATGTGTATAGGGTGGAAATAGAATTTAATATAGAATCGAAATAGTTATCTTTTTGTGAAGTTGTAGTCTTGTAGATTTGTTGGATTCTTAAAAAGATCTATTCTCTTTCTACTTTCCTTCCTCGAAAAGAATTAAAATATATAGATATGTAGTGGTTTTAAAAGGTATTTTTGGGTGTAAATTTATTTAGATAGATTTAATATTTTAAGGTGGTAATTTCTAATATGTAGTTCAAGTATTTAGAGTATTGTTATTATTGTTATTTTAAAGTATAGACAAATGGGTCTTAAATGGTTTTCTCAATTAATTTAAATATTGGAAGTGAGTGTTAAGTTAGTATGATGAAAGGAAAATGGAAATAATGTTTTGAACATAAGTAGTTATGAAATGATAATGAATTAACTACCCAATTATTAAGTAGTTTACCATTTTGTTGATAAATGAAAGGGGAAATTTAAATGTATGGGCATGATTAGTGATTGGTTAGGGTATTATTGAATTGGATAGTTATTGGTGAATGGGATTTTAATCTTTTGGAAAATTGACTTTCTTTATATTCATTTAATGGTAGATTGTAAGTTCTCTTTATGGATAAGTCTTTTAGAATACTTGTGATGATTATCATAAATTGTTTAGTTAATTGGGTAATTTAGATGGGTAAGTTGTAAAGTCATTTAGTTCTGGTTGTTAATTGATTAGCTATTAAATATTGTTCTTGTTTGAATTTTTGGTTGTTATTTATTATGTGAATGTTTGGTGGAGTTGTGAGTGGTTGGGTATTTAGGGTGTCCTTTAATTTGGTCCCTTGGATGCCTGGTTGCATGCTTTTACCTCTGTTGTTGAAGGATGGTTTTTGGGATGGTTCCATGTTGGTGTGAATGCCTTGGAGGTTAGTTTTGATTCAAGGAATCCTTTGCCATTTAATTTGTGTTGCAATGTAATTGGGAACTTGTATTTTGTTGGTGAGTCGTGGAAGTTGATCTTCTTGGATTTCTGATTTATTTTGTATCAAAGTTGTTATGTGGTTTGGATGGAGTTGTTGACCTTTGTTTTTAATGTTTTCTCTCATTATATTTGAATTGAAAATAGTACTTGTGGCCTTGCAATTATTGTGGTCATTGCTATGTTGCTGATTTTATGAAGGTGATTTGCGTACCACTATAAGGGGGTTCATGTGAGGAGAAAATTGAGGTCTCCCGTGGAATACCTAGTTGGTGGCTTTTGGTTTTATTAAGTGATTTCGTTGAATTAAAGGTTGATGCTCTTTTGCGTTTTTCCTTTTGAGGTGACACCATTGTTGATTTGTGGATGGGTCTTGATGAACCTTCCCTTGTTATGGCTTTTTGATTTACTCTCATATTTGATGAAATTTTATCCTTGTGTTGGAATTATTGGAGAAAACTCTTGATGCTTCGCTTTACCCTTGGTTGTGGGTTTTCATTCTTTTGGCTTCCAGAGGCTTGAGATGATTTTCAATTGATGTTCTTTCTCTTATGTGCCCTTGAGGTGGCAAGTGTTTTGGTATCTAGATTTTGAAAGGGTTGTACGAGAATTGTTGAGACTCTGATTTTGTTCTTGTTAACGAGATGGGTAATGCCTCACATGCTTTTATGATGTGATTCTTTGTTCAAGTTATGATGGTACAACCCTTGTTTTTTTATGTTGTGGGGTCTCTAGGGAGAGTGGCTCCTCGTGGGGGCCGGCACCCCATTTAAGGGGAAGGACTCAGGATAACCCATGAGTGAGTTAGTAATTAAGTGAAAACCTAATAATTAACTTAGGAGGGTTGGGTAGTAACATCATTGCAAGATTTTAAAAATGGATGCCTCATCTTCATTAGTGCTTCCGTAGACTAATGGAAGGCTGAGAAGGCCGTGGTTGGCAAGGTCGCGACCTCGTCCTCACGAGAGGTCTACGGCTCCGCATGAGTCACCCTATGGACCGGCGCCTCCAGTTGGGAGGAAGAGCACATGGCAGCCATAGATGGGACCGACACCTCTAGTTGGGAGGAAGAGCACAGGACAGCCCATGTAAGACTATGCGATGACACTCTCCCCTAGTTGCCCATGTGTTTTACTTTATTGAGTTCCTCTGGAAGTGGGTTGTGGGAGTTGTTTTAGATTGTTGTTTGAATTGATTTAAATTGATTTATGAGTATTGTTTTAATACATCTTTAGTATGTTTTGTGGTCTTGTATGATCTCATTTATATTTGATTTACAATCTTGTATCTTATGATACTGTGATATGATGTTATTGTGTTGTTTAATTGCAATTTGGAATTGTGTTATGTTTAGTTGATTTGGAAGTGTTTCATGATTATCCTTTGGTTACTTGTTACTGGTCATTGCTTTGATTTATGTGATGAGATGTATGATTTTAAGTTATTTTAAATGACTCTTGGTTGTTGTTGATTATGTCATTGTAATCCTTGAGTTTTATGATACTTTTGTATGTTGTTGAGTCTTGTGGTTCCGTGTTTGGATGTTCTTGGTTGAGGACTCTTATTGTCAGCTCCTAGCATGGGGGGTGGGTCTTCGGACTCACATGGTCAGGTGGAACGTGCTAAGCACCCCATTGGGTCCCCAGTCAAGGATCGAGAGGTGCGGATTGGTGCGGTTGCAGCGACTCCAGAGTTGTATCCATCTTGGAGCTAGTTTTCATCTGTTTATTTGTATTATGTTATCTTATGTATGGTTTCCATTTATGTTTGGAAACACCTTTGTATCATTGTACCTCTAGAACATTGTACTATAATGTAATGTTAACTCGGTGTGAATATTGGTCGTGGCAATTTTTATTCCTTGTGTTAAGTTCTTTATGCGTATGTTGTATTTATGTACTTAGATGGTTTCTTATCAATGATTATCATGTATGTGTTATAATTGTTAATCTTTATTTTGTTATGGATTATATCTTTGGATTTTATTCTTAATTGTTGTTGTGTGGATCTCAGTCTAGTAATGACTCTTCGTGTACCCCAAGGGATGTATGTGTTAGTGAATCTGCTTAAATGGAATTCATGTCATGACTTAATGTGTAATACTTGT
The DNA here is from genome assembly GCA_007258455.2 of Sequoia sempervirens. NCBI lineage: Eukaryota > Viridiplantae > Streptophyta > Pinopsida > Cupressales > Cupressaceae > Sequoia > Sequoia sempervirens. The sequence continues at coordinate 32,559 of VDFB02000738.1, read as the reverse complement.
ATGTTATGTTTACTTTATAAAAAAAAAATTGTGTTGTAATTATTGTTTAATTGTCCTTTGGGGTTCGCACGACAGGGCGTTACACATAATTTTTTTTCCATGAATGATAAAATTCTAACTTTTTTGAATTTAGATTTTTAACTATGATATCTAGTGCTTCCAATCGGTTTCTAGTGTTTTATTGAATATTTTTTCCTTAATCAAGTTTCAAAGTCAAACCAATTAAAATTCAGAAATAGGTGGACTGTTTAACACAACTTTTTTTTGTATGTACTGAAATTCTTTTTTTTTTGTTGGATCAAGGACTTCAATATCTGGTGCACTCATCCCCCAAAAAGTAAATCAAAAGGGTGTGCAGGATCACCATGGAAAAAACATGCCCTTAAGTGGAGACAAATTCAAAAAAATCAGAGTTAGGCAACTTGACGTAAAAATTTGAATAAGTTATCTATATTATTTGAAAAATATGTAAAAATAGAATCTATAGCAAATTGAATATAGTTTCTAAACTACTAGGTTTATTTAAAAAAATCTATTTGGTGAAAAATTTAGAAATTTCAATGCAATAGTACTTAAATTTCAAAGGAAAAAATAAGTAGGTGTCTATCGACCACCTAACACAATAAAATGATAATATTTTTTATATTTTAGATATAAGTAGAGGACTCATGTCCCAATGTGATGCATATTTTTTTGTAATATTTTTCCAAGTAAATAATTAATTATGAATTTTTTATTACTTTTAAAAAATATAAAAATTTGTATGTCGACCACCTTAACTTGGTCAAAATTTCATGAATTTTTTTTTTTAATCCTAGAGTATGTGAAGCATAGAATGTGATGCATGTTTCAGATTCAAAAAATGTGATACCTTTTGAAATCTATAGAAGTTTTTCAATCAGCCTATCAATCTAAACTTTAGTCGTAATTCAAATATAAAATGAATAATAATTATTTATTAAATTCAAAGTAAAGCATAATTTATATTGGTGGAAAGCTGAGAATCTCCTTTAAAAACCTTTTTCATTTCATCAATTTTGGGTAAAAAAAATTCATCAGCCACATACCCTACAAATACCCCATCATATTGCCACTTTTTTCCCATCATGATCCTGCACATACCCAAAAGTGGTTTTTTATCAACATTTTGATAGGTGTAAAGGACACTCTATTATAGGTATGGTTTAAAACTAACAGGGTTCTATCGAAGGTGGTTTGATTTAAGGTAGTTTGATGAAACCCTTTTCAATTGGAATCCTTTAAATTAAAATTTTTAAGACTTAAATCATTATATTTTCTAAAAATATGCGATTTTAGGAAAAAATAAAATCTCTGAGAAATCATAAAGCAACTTTGTGGGATCACCCTTGGATTTACTCTTAGATTTAAATTTTTAATTTAGATTTAACTTTTTAGATTTTAGTTTTCAATTTATTTTTTAACTTTTAATTTTAATTTAACTTTTAGCTTTTAATTTAGATCTAATTCCTAAGATAGATTTAACTTTTTAATTTTAAATTTATATTTAATTTAGAATGTAGATTCAATTTCATTTATAATTGATTTAGTTTAGATGTAATTTAATTTAATTTAGTTTAATTCTAATTTAGATTATTTTTTAATTTAGATTAACTTTTAATTTTAGATTAAATTTTAATGTTAGATTAACATTTAATTTTATATTAAATTTTAATTTAGATTAGCTTTTAATTTTAGATTAGTTTTAAATTTTAGATCAATTTTAATTTTATATTAATTTTAATTTTAGATTGGTTTTTAATCTAGATTAAGGATATGTGTAGGATCATGATGGGCCAAAAAGTGGCAATATGATGGGTATGTTGCTGATGACTTTTTTTTTACCCAAAATTGATGAAACGAAAAGGGTTTCTAAAGGAGATTCTTAGCTTTCCACCAATATAAATTATGCTTTACTTTGAATTTAATAAGTAATTATTATTCATTTTCTATTTGAATTACGACTAAAGTCCTAATTGATAGGTTGATTGAAAAACATCTATAGCTTTCAAACGATATCACATTTTTTGAATCAAAACCATGCATCACATTCTATGCTTCGCATACTATAGGATTAAAAAAAGAAAATTTGAATTTCATGAAGTTTTGACCAAGTTAAGATGGTCAGACATACGAGTTTTTTATATTTTTTAAAAGTTGTAATAAAAAATTCATAATTAATTATTTACTTAAAAAAAATTAGAAAAAAATATGCATCACATCGAGACATGAGTCCTCTACTTATATCTAAAATATTATAAAAAAATATTATCATTTTATTGTGGTTAGGGTGGTTAGACAGACACCTACTTCTTATTTTTCCCTGAAATTTAAGTACTACTGCATTGAAATTTCAAATTTTCACCAAATATATATATATATATATATATATATATAAATATTACCTAGTAGTTTAAAAACTAAATTCAATTCTCTACAGATTCTATTCTTACATATTTTTTAAATAATAGATAACTTATTCAAAATTTTATGTCAATTTTCCTAACTCTAAATTTTCTGAATTTTTTGCCACTTAAGGGCCTATTTTTTTCATATTGATCCTATAGATACCCTTAAGTTTCTTAATTTAATTTTTTTTTTTTCATAGTTTAATTTGTTGATTCTATGGCTAATTAGTTATTTTCTCTTTGCAAGTTCTCATTTCAAAGACTTGAAAGCTAAAACATAAACACACATTTTTTGAAGATTGAAAATCAGAAAACTATTGATGACATTTGGTGTAGGATGTTTTTGGAAGACTTAATTTTTCAAATCAATTGTCTTTTAGTGTAGAAAACACTTCAATTGGTATAAAAAAAGAACAACTATCTTTATCACATAGATTTAACTTGAGAGTTAACAAACTTCTTTTTTAAATGCTTGTAAGATGGTAGGTATTATGCTCTAGGTGATCCTACAAAGTTGGTTTTACAATTTTTGGGAAATTTTTATTTTTGCTGAAATCACATATTTTTAGAAAATATAATGATTTAAGCCTTAAAAATTTCTATTTAAAGAATTACAATTGAAGAGGGTTTGATCAAACTACCTTAGATCAAACCCCCTTTGATAGAACCTCACTAGTTTTAAACCATACCTATACAGAGTCTCTTTTACACCTATCAAAATGCTGATTAAAAACCACTTTTGATTTACGTTTTTGGGGGATCAAATGAATTCATTTAAAATTTTATTTTTGTATGTATGTATTCTTTATTATAAGCTTCCCAAAAATTATAATTTTAAATGAATTTAATTTTATTATTATATTTATTTTTTATTTCTTGTGAATGTAGTTTTTTCACCGAAAATCAAGCTCTTTGTTTTGCACATGTGAAAAAATAGAAGATTATAAAAAAAATTGAAAAATATGAGTGCAGTAGATATTTAATTCCTTGATCCAACAAATAAAAAAGGAATTTTGATACATACAAAAAAAGTTACACATTATATGGTCTACCTATGTCTGAATTGTACTTGGTTTGACTTCAAAACTTGATTAAGGAAAAAATATTCAATAAAACACAATTAAACCAATTGGAAGGACTAGATATTGTAGTTAAAAATCTAAATACAAAAAAAAAAAGAATTTTATTTTTCATGGAAAAAAAATTATGCGTTATACGGTGAGCGTCACTCTTTAAAAATGTTGTTTACTAAAAAAGACTAGTTTTTAAATGAGATGGAAAAAGAAGTGCAATCTTATTCTAATTTTTTTTAAAAATATATATTTAGAATCTATAGAAAAAATTTCACAAATATCTAGTTTGCATCATCTTCAAATTCCTCATGGTTTAGCTGCTATAGGTGCCCAAAAGTTAAGATTTAGTTAGAAAAAAATATTTCAGTGTCTAGTTTGGCCAAAAATTATAAACCAGTATTGTGGGATCACTGCTCTCACCTTGTGCAAATTGGGTGATTAGAAAGCCACACCCATATTTTTCTATGTTTACCCCTTAGAGGGCCTACCTTGGTGGGAAAAAGTACTCACCCCAAGGGAAGGACCCAAGTGTTAACGAGCTAAAGCCAAGTCCTTCTGAACCACTATATAGATTTGTGATGTGAAAAAACATTGTTCTGAGGGTTGGGAGACCTCTTGAGGGAGATTATCATAGTATCCTTGAACTAGATGCCCTTACTAGAAACCTCTTGTTTCATAAGTCAAAATCCTTCTATTTGTTAGCATGGGAGGTTGGACCTTTGAAGTCATCCCACACTTTTATGGTTCATTGTAGAGATAACTAATTTCTTGAGATCCTTGTGGTCTTAAGGAATTCAGAACATAGTATGCCTGAGAAGTGAGTGCCATAGAGGGGAGCCAGTGCTACCAAGTTCCTAGGTGATTTGCTCTAAATAGGTGTGGCTGGAGAAATCCAAGTGGGAACCCAACAAATATTGTCCTTACCAATGCTAGGATTGTGTATGATTGTTTTCATCTTGAAATTCAACTTTTTCACAATCTAAAAAATATTCCATCTATTGTGTCTTGTGTGTGTGTTTTCAAATAAACCTTGAACAAACATCACACCTAGTAATTTGCATCTCAACCTTGCGAACCCCAAAAATTTAAATAGCAAATGAACCTATCACTTAAATATCTTAGGGTCATAACCCTTCAATTTTGATCTTTCAATCCTTGCATTCCACCTTGTCCTTGCATATCCTCCACCTTTGCATATCCATTATTGCTCAAAAAAACCTTTAGCTTTCACTTAGGCTACTCTTCCTAGGTCTTGAAATCAAACCATTGACTATCTATCACCTGCATCACTTAAGGTCCATCATCCTTGAGTCAAGGAACATACCATTATCCTTGAGTAGGGAAACCCTTTTTAGAGTTCACCATCTCCTACATACCCTCTTTTGATCATTTTTCCTTGTGTCTATCCATCATAGCACAAGTAAAGCATTGCATTATAACTAAATTCAGAACTAGAGTTGCCTTTGAGCTCTTGCATTCTTAGCTTGTCATAACATACCATACCATTTTTATATCTCATCTTAGAATTGTATCCTTTTCATTGCATCCTAGTCTTAGGTCTCATACATTATCTTATCTTGGATTGAAGATTAGAAAAAATTGGCTATGACCCCTAGAACAAGAGAAAAAATGTTTCAAGAAGAAAGGAACCCTTGGGGAAGAGACTTTGATGGGGAAGACCACATTAGTGTTGTAACTAGTGAAATAAATTAAATTTATGACAAAGAAATAACCCAATCCAATATAGAAGAGGCACTTAAGGATTATAGATTCACTAAACTACTTATAGAGGTAGTCAAACATAACCCACAACAATACTTTAAGGCCCTTGCTAATGAAGGAATCAAAATGCCTCCTAATTTTGACACATCATTACTCATGATGAATGACCAACCTAAATCTAGTGAATCTAAACATCCCAAAATAAAAAATGATGAAAGAATCAAAGATCACAAACCAATTTATCTACAACCTAGTTACAAGAGATCTTCAAAGACATCAAAACCCGCACTTACAAACAATCCTATTTTGGATGAACTTAGAACACTAAGACAAGAATTGGATACTCTTAAGAATAGTAAAACATCATCCCACAAGTTCTCTATTGAAGATATATGTCCTTATCCTTTCAATTAGCATACTAATGCCTCCTTTCCTAGTCATTGGTACATACCAAAACTTGATAAATATAAGGGAAAGGGAGATCCTAAAGACCACTTAAGATAATTTTGTGCTGCTACAATGGAAATTGTAGTTGAAAAAATGTGCCTTATGAGATTATTCCATTGCATTCCAGGCTCGAAGAAGCTATGGAATGGTTTTCACAATTACCCCTGACCATCAAATATTTTCAAGGACTGGATGACAAATTTGTCTCCAATTATAGTATCAACTGTGACCTTAAAGTGACCATGACAAACATTTTTAACACCAAACAAAAACAAGGAGAATCTTTTGTGTCATATTTACAAAGATGGAGACATTTAACAAAATGATTACCTTATACCATTTTGGACAAAGAATTGGTTGACCTATTTTGTCAAAATTTGAACAAGGAAATTGGAAGGGAACTTCACCTCAAATGCCTGGATTCCTTTGTTGAATCCATAGAAATGGGATTTCGAATCAAACAAAATATTATTGATGATGGAACCATTAAACTTAATAATGACAAAGATTAAAAATTAGGCTCAAACAACAAGACACCTTTTTTGGTTAACAACAAGAATGTAGTCAATAATGAAGTTTTTGATGTGAAAAAAACTAAAACATCATCACCTATCTACAACCTTAAAGGTCCATCTTCTACAACCTTAAAGGTCCATCTTTGGATAAAGGAAAAGAAAAGAAAAAGGTTCCCTAAACAAAATTTTACACCATTGGGACAATCACTTGAATCCGTAGTAAAAGAACTTCTTGAAAACAATATTATAATGCTACCCAAAATGAGGGAATATAATCCACAAGTTAAACCCCCATGGTGGAATGAGGATCACTTTTGTGACTATCATAGACATAAGACTAATAGTTGCAATAAAATTTGACATCTAATACAAGACCTTATTGATGACGATAAGATAACAATTGACATATAGACGCCTTATGATAACTCTAATTGTGAGATGTTTAAAAACCATTTCCCTAAGCATGACAAGGATAAAGGATAGGTCCTTGAACCTAGTGATGGTGTAGATTATACTACTGCTAAGTATGACTATACCATAAATAACATCATTAAGGTTGATACTCATGTAAACATTTTCATTATAAAAGGAAAAGAAGCTGATTGCAATGTTACTGATGAAAGAGGCATAGTTACCCTTAGAGGTCCTCATTCAAAACTCGTTGCACCAGCTTCGCAATACAACCTCATAGAACATTTAGGTAAAACGCCCGCACAAATTTCTATACTTGAGCTACTATGCCTATCTCCTAAACATAAAGCTATCCCAGATAAAGCACATTCTACTACTACAGTGCCTACATACCTACATGTGGATCAATTCCAAGCTATGGTGGGACACATCACCTCTCCTCACACTCTCACTTTTACTAAGAATGATGATACATCTAGCCAAAAACCACATAATGTACCTTTACACATTGACGTTCTTGTCCATAACACCAAGACCAAGCGAGTTCTGATAGATAGAGGAGTAGGTCTTAATATTTTTACTCAAGAATTGATAAAAAAATAGGGTTCTCTAAAAATGTAGTTAATCCAAGGAATGTAATGCCTCGCCATGCAACCCCAAAGGACAACTAAAGATTAACAACATTTGCAATTTTTATATTTTTTAAAGTAACCAAACCTATGAATAATGTGCATAACATACATTGCAATGATAATAATATGCAAACACATCTACAAAACCTTTGGGGTGCATGACCATGTTACGTGCTAATGTATCCAACAACTCTCACATCCATAACAAAGATTAAACAACTAAGAGCCAACACCTCTAACCATGATGAAAGATAATCCACAAGTACATGTATCCATAACATTACATAATGCAAATTACAAACAACATAAATATCAAGTAATCATCCACCACATAAACATCATGAGTATAGCACATTTCCACAGATACAACACTTAATATATCCATAAACATCAAGTTAAACATCTGTCAAACCAATTACAAGAATATAAAAGTACATTGATATACATAATACCTTAGGCATCCCATAAATCCATGGGAAGAATACATCAATACATGAATATGATACAAGTACAATACATGTGGTACAACTGAATGTACATGATTCTACACATTAAGGCATCTCCAACTCTAAAGGAACTTTGGAAAATTTGTGAGAAGTATCACTCTATCCAACATGAACTCTGATTGGGAACCCAATGGAGAATGCAACATGTTCCACCCAACCATGTGAACCCAAAGGTTCACCCCCCATGCTAGGAGGTAACAATAGGTCCCACCAATATTGTTAGATAAAGTCAACAAACTACACAAGGCTGGCAAACAACAATAATCAAGTACCGAACAACATTGTTTGACAGAACACCACTTCTAGAGGCATACCACATCAAAGAAAGAAAAACATCACAAGGATACTCAGTTGTCATAGGAGGAGTGTCACTGCATAATTTGCTATGGGTTACCCTGCAGTAACCTTCCTAGGCTACCAAACCCCCATCCTGGGTTACCATAGCTGCCTCTAATGGCTGTTGGACCCCCATACAAAATATGCTTCTCATCTCACTTCAAGCCTAAACATGCACTTGGGTAATGAGAGATGCATCAATTATCTTTATTATTGAGAGAGCTACCCATTCCCCCTAATTATTTTCAAGTTATCACTTGATTAAACTCTTAGTAAGTTACCTTTGACACCCATTTGTGTGTTGGACCCCCACTGAGAGCCACTCCCCTACTAACAACAAGTAAACCAATAAAATCAAGGACATAGCCACTTGCACAATCCAACTCAAGCAAGATTGCATAGCGAGGAAAAAATCCCTTCTCGCTCAAATATTCCAAAAGATTAACCATGAGGGTGCACACATCATGCAAGGCTAAATTCATCATAAACATGATCCATATAAAAATCCCCAATATCAAATTAACCAAAGTTTTCCATCGAGAGAAAAAATCTCCCTAGCCTATGGAGGACTCTACAATTCCTTTCACAGGATATCACACATCGAACCAAAACCACTATTCATTTCTCAGTTAATTTCATTCTCATTGCTATAGAATAAGATATCAATGAAAAATAGAAAGGTGGGTTCAAAAAAATCCATTTCATGACACTGCACAATTTATTCACTTTTAACCGTACAAGCCAACAATAGAATGCATGGAAACACAATCAAATACTATACTCTAATCCTTCCATTTATAATATAAACCATTAACTGTAGTCTGTATCACACCCATTTACCATATAACACTACACTCATAACTTTACAGTAGCACAAATGCTATATATATATACAGATAATCAGAACTGATCATATATATATATATACAACTCACAGCTGAAACCTTTAAGTCTATGTAGATGGTTATAGCACAAGGCTAACGGAATGATATAAATCCATCTTATTTCTAGCTATCAACTATAATAGATAGAAAGATCATATGAAGCAGACTCCACGCTTAATCTTAACTTCGGCCTAAGACAGCGACTTAACACATACAGTGATCTATCATGCAAACATTTTAATCCTAAACTCTTGAACATATTTTCATGTATAAATATATATGCAGACTCTACAGTTAAGCACATCAAATCTTAAATATCTGAGTAAATATCTGATTACTCAGATTGAATGTATATGACTTGCATAGAAGAATATATACATATATATATATAGATCTACGCACTAAAATGAATGACTCAAGTTAAAAAAATCAACACAACCAGAGAGGGGGAGAGAGAGAGACGACAACCCAACAAAAAATTTATCATAAAACTACCACTCAACAGGCAGTAGCTTGAAGTTTATTCATTTTTATGAGGCAACATGCATTTGTTAATAATCCATAGGGAAGTGGCATGATAGATCGAAGAGCCTTCATGATAAAAATCTCTACATTGCTCTTTACTAACACTGAGGTTGTTAAGGATATTAAGCCGAAAATGCAACTGGGGTTATCTCTAAAGTATACATTGATGTTGCAACTCATTTAAGCCCATGCGATATTCCGGATTCAATTTCATTATAAGCTATTTTAACTATTTATGGAGTTCACATTCTAAACCAGCTATCGACTGGAGCAATGGTTCCAAAATTAAAAAAAAAGTCTCAATTGCTAATTACCCAAGACCCAATTTCTATATATATATAAATATAAATTAACATAGAATTTGGCCACACTACCAAATTACACGCGCATGGGCACTGTGTTAATTTAATTTGAAAGAGAAAAAGTTTTTGATGAAATTAATTAAATCTTTAAACTTTCTTTCATATTCAAGTGCCATGACTGAGATAGGTTGACAACGGAATCAGAGAAATTATTGAAACCTCAACAACATTCTATTTTCAAGTGCTACAAATGTGACAAGTTGTGAATTTAATTAGGGAGTTTATTTAAACGTCTACACCCTTCTATGTTCAAGTGTTGCAGCTATGACAGGTTGCGAATGTCGTCATTCATTCTACCACAATAAAACAAAGTCAACCTCATCCTCTTGAGAACCGTCCATATGTCAAAATTGGTTGTAGAGCAACAAGTGCATGCCTGTCACTTCTAACCCTTGCTTTAACGGTATTAGAAAAAATAGTCTTATATAACGCACTTTTGAACTCAAAATTAAATCCCTCACTTTCTCATGTTTCAATTATTTAGTTCAGAGTATTCGTACCTTGCTTATCAGAGCATTTGCTCATTCTAATTTGGATTCACTTGTAGTTCTATTTTCTAGATTGGACCATCTCTTCAACAAGAGGTATTTAGATCACCATGCTGCATCTAATTTTATCTCCAATATTTTTGTAAGAGGAATTTTTTTGAGAGCTATTAACCATTTCCATCACTTAGACATGAACAAGGTTCATGCAAGATTATTGGATATCAAATACAAAGCTCGCAGTAGCTTCCGATCAACATTCATACGAACACTCGTGTTCAGTGTATTTTATATATCTATCAGTTTATAATATTGTAATTGATACTATTCAGGTACCTGTATATGGCACTATGGTTCCATTCGCTACAACCAACATTAATCCCATTTACCCACCTACACAAGAATTCTCTAGCCGAAATATGTTAAGGAGACTTTCTTCACTAAATTCTATTCGATTAATACATGGTAAAGAGTATAAGGAGATAAGATCTCACGTGCATGAAACTAATACATTGGTGCATGTTTCAAAATTATCTATACTAAAGTTTGATCAATCTGGAGATGCAATGGACTGATCCAACTAAGACTTAGAACTCAACAAAATAGGCCGACATCCTCAACATAGCCAATCTAAACTAGAGATGACAAAACTTAATTATTAGTGCTTGAGGCGTGTACCAAGGGTAGATGGATATAATGAAAATTTTTCCTCTCTCGATTTACATCCTAAATATAAAGTAAATAAAACAAAACGTGCATGTTCCACAACGAGGTGCCAATGACCAGAATCATCCAAGATAGAAGAATGAAAGTAAGAAAGTATGGTTGCTTAACAAGGAGTATTGAATATGGCATATGCATGTAAGAAATAAACACAATATGTGGTGAAAACATCGCTGCCAGAGGAAGGTTAAGATACAAATTCATTCCATGTAAAGAAACATTGTAGTGGCTTAAGACAGCCTAATCATTTATGGGTATGTTTACATTGTAGATTATAGGGAATGATTAATTTAATCATCCCAACATGTCGACGACATTCATACATGAATTAACTTATAAGCCAGAGACAAGATTTGCAATATTTCTAGACAAGCATTCTTTTTAGAACAAAATGAAAAAAAGAAGGGAATGAGGCATCTGGTATATTTTGCTCAATTAAGCTAGTGTTAATCTACCGTATGAGAACTCCAAGCGGCAGTTTCCATCTTCCTTCCAATATTCCCTCTACAAATTAGCAACTTCAGCACTATGAAAACTTCTATCCCCTGCTAGCTCCCCAAACATTTTCCCCAATTTTTACAATCTTTTCACCCCCAAGAAGGTTGTTCATGGCAAGCCTCCAGAATCCGTTACTGCATCTGAGAAAAATAGGCCAATTGCCCTTGTGGAGTTAACTCCACTTCCATTTTAATTAATCCTCCACTTATTTTTGTTACCTCCTTTTCCGAGAATCTCCTCCACTTTAATATTTCCATTTATTTATCTTTCATTTAAGTTTTAACTCAATACTCAACTTGCGCACCATATGCCTTAATTTGTTAACTTATTTTATTTTCTTTAATTTTATAGTCCTTAATTCTTTTCTTGTAATTCTCACATAATTTACTAATTTAATTACTCCTATTAAATTAACATATTCATTTTGATTTTATTCTTTAATTTGATTAATACTTTATTTTCAAATTAACTAAAGTCTTTCATTTTGCCAATTAAAACCTAAAGAAATAATCGAACCAAATATAAGTCATGAGTTTTCTCAAGATGGAACAATCAAATAATTACAGTCTAAATAGCGAATCGGGAAACAAAACAACAACCAACAAAGATGAACCAAGCCACATATAGCAACACTGTCAGGACAAAGTGCAGAGGGGCATCACATCCTCCCCCCGTAAGATCCAACTTACTCCTGTGAGTCGTAAGGATGGATGGGTCATAAAAAAGCACATGAAAATAACAACGAATCAAATATCAACAAATACCTTTAACCACAATATGAAACAAAAGGTAAACAACTACAACATTATCAAAAAAACTTGAACTGACCTTACAGATAGGGTGTGACATGGACTCTCATCCTCAACGAGGACGTTGGCTCGATGTGGGGAACCCAGTGCTACCTTTGAAACAACAACTCCATTGGGCTCTGGCACACTTAGACCTGATAATCAGGTGGAGTCAATTCCTTGTACTTGAAACCTATAGCAAAATGATAGGTCGGGCATGTGCATAAAGAAATAATCAATCACACTGTGATGGGGAAATCACAAAGTCACAAGGCGCTTGCAAGTGAGTGATGCGATATTGTTCCCCATCACTGAATCATAACAACTAATATCAAAACATGATACAAATACATCTAACAATACATAACATCATCATATCCATGATACTCAAATAAGCAATCAGCTAATCTACTAAACATGATATAAACAAAAAAAATCAAACACCACAATATCATCATTATCATCAAACTAAGCATTATAATATCATCAAATTGTCACAATATTTAATCATCAAAGTATAAAAATGAAAGAATAACATCCAACCATAACATAGTGTCCAACAACTAGTAACTTAAATTCTAGCAAACAATCATCATAAAGTCTAGATGCAATCCAAGTAGCGGTCCATACAAAAGTAGACTAAGGGGGAATTACATCTTTAAAGTCTAGATGCAATCCAAGAGCGGTCTAGATGCAGTCCAAGTAGCGGTAAACAAAATGGGTAACACACACACACACACACACATCAGGGATATATCCTCCCAAGAGATAGAAAAATTGACACTAGGATCCCATTAGACCCAGACTAGGACCATGACTCGCTCCCCGAGGGTCAACTCCTGATGTTGCAGGACATGCACGATTTCCAAAGAATTATTCCTGTCCTCTTCTAGAAGTCTCTCCAATTACATCTCGGTGCTCGACCTAGCAGTTATCCACTATGACAAACACCCTATGCAATCTATTGGCATCACCTACTATCAGCTCGAAAGCTACTGGTCTCTGACTTAATTTAGAAGTGTCCTTCTAAGGACACTGTCGAGCAATGTGACCCTACTAACCACAAGCAAAATATCTCATACCTCTACTAAATCCTCTATCATGTAGAGAAGCACTAGACTGTTGAACACTGCCCCTATTAACTGTAGACTATGAACTCTGGGTTGGCTGATCGATATGATCACGTTGAGCTTGTCGCCAACTCTAATTTCTCTTCTTCTAAATCCAACTACCACCATGTTGAGACTGAGAAGTCTTATGTTTTGACTGAGAATGTTGTTGTTGCTCACCCTTAGCAAGTGTCTGATGTCCCTTGGAGGGACTTGTAGCCTAAGATTGACCACCCTGAGATCCAACACCAATGGAAGTTGCACTACCAATCTAAACCCCTGTCTGTCCACCTAAAGCCATAGCTAGATTCTCCTCAACAATCTGAGCCTTTTGCACGACTACCTCCATGGTCTTCAACTCGAACAACCAAACTCCACCACTGATGCTGGCATTTAAGCCCCTAATGAAATGTTGTACTAGCATGCCCTCATCATCCCCAATACCAGTGTACTGCTTAAGTTCATAGAATTTCTACTCATATTGTTTCACTAACATTGCCAACTACCTCAACTCATGAAACTCATTTGGTCGACATTATCGCCAATGGTCAGACAAGAATCAGGCTCTGAATCACTTAAGGAACATCTCCCATGACATTGATTCTATATCTAGATGGAGCTTCTTCTCCTCAAGGGGCCACCACATGGAAGCAAACCCTCAGAGATGTATAATGGCACATTTGTCCTTGGTATTGCTACCATATGAGTGCATAGAAAAACATCAGTTCAGGTCAGTAAGCCAGGTCTCTACCTCTAGTCCACTACCTGACACATCAAATGTCAGAGGACATGGTTGAAGTAGGTCCCTCATGTGACCAGCTAAAATGACATCCTTCTCAACAACTAACTCCCTCCTTCTATGTAATCTCTCTCTCCCAAATTACTAACTATTCACCTTCCTACTTCAAGCCAAGCCAGGCAAGAACCTCCTCTAGTAATTGGCACAACTAAGTGCCCTCCATCCCATGCTGACCCATATTTTGTCCTACACCACCCTAGTTGTTCTATGAATTCTGATGATCCTCACAATCTGACTCATGAGTACTCTATGGAGGTGACTCTTGGTGATTGGCCCCATAGCCAACACCTTGACCTCTACCTCATTCTTGACCTCTACCCCATCTCGTAGGCATAATCCAACATAGAAAAGTTTAGGGTATTAGACGAGGTCAACAAGAGAATACTAAACTTCAAACTATACATCTAAGACAACTTAATGGGCTAATTATTATACCCAAAGTACCTGGTGTTTAAACCTAGCTCTGATACCATGTGTAACACCTCACCATGCAACTTGAAAAGACAACTAAAGATTACCAACATCTGCAATTTTTATTTTTTAAGTAACTAAACCTATGTATAATGTGCACAACATACATTACAATGATAATAATATGCAAACACATCTAAAAAACCTTTGGGGTACATGACTATGTTACATGCTAATGTATTCAACAACTCTCACATCCATAATGAATATTAAACAACTAAGAGCCAACACCTCTAACCATGATGAAAGATAATCCACAAGTACATGTATCCATAACATTACATAATGCCAATGAAGAACAACATAAAATATCAAGTAATCATCCACCACATAAACATCATGAGTATAGCATATTTCTACATATACAACACTTAATATATCTATAAACATCTGTCCAACCAATTACAAGAATATACAAGTATGCCAATATACATAATACCTCAAGCATCTCGTAAATCCATGAGAAGAATACATCAATACAACAATATGATACAACATGTACAATACATGTGGTACAACTAAAAGTACATGATTCTACACATTAAGGCATCTCCAACTCTGAAGGAACTCTGGAAACACTGCAAGAAGTATCACTCCATTCAACACAAACTCTAAATGGGAACCCAATGGAGAACGTAACACATTCCACCCAACTATGTGAACCCAAATGTTAACCCCTGTGCTAGGAGGTAACAATGGGTTCCACCAACACTATTAGACAAAGTCAACAGACTACACAAGGCTGACAAACAACAATAATCAAGTACCAAACAACATTGATTGATAGAACACCACTTCTAGAGGCATACCACATCAAAGAAAGACAAACATCACGATGATTCTCAATTGTCGCAGGAGGAGTTTCACTACATAATTTTCTATGGGTTACGCTACCATAACCATTCTAGGCTACTGAACCCCCATCCTGGGTTACCGTAGCTGCCTCTACCGACCATCGGACTCCCATACAAACTATGCTTCTCATCTCACCTCAAGCCAAAAAAATGCTTGGGCCATGAGAGAGGAATGCATTATCTTTATTATTGTGAGAGCTACCCATTCCCCCCAATTATTTTTAAGTTATCACTTGATTAAACTATCAACAAGTTACCCTGGTGCCCCTTTGTGTGTTAGACCCCCATTGAGAGCCACTCCCCTACTGACAACAAGTAAACCAATAAAATCAAGGACATAGCCACTTGCACAATTCAACTCAAGCAAGATCACACAGCGAGGAAAAAATCCCTTCTCGCTCTGATATTCCAAAAGATTAACCACAAGAGCGGACACATCATACAATTCTAAATCCATTATAAACACAATCCATATAAAAATCCAAAATATCAAATTAATCAAAGTTTTCCATCAAGAGAAAAAAATCTCCCTAGCCTCTGGATGACTCTACAATTCCTTTCACGTGATATCACACGTTGAACCACAACCAATATTCATTTCTTAGTTAATTTTTTTCATGTTGCTATACAAGAACAAATCAATCAAAAATAGAAAGGTGGGTTCAAAAAAATCCTTTTCATGACATTGTACAATTTATTCACTTTTAACCATACAAGCCAACAATAGAATGAATGGAAACACAATCAAATACTATACTCTAATCCTTCCATTTATAATATAAACCATTAATTGTAGTCCCTATTACACTCATTTACCATATAACACTAAAATCATAACTTTACGGCAGCACAAATGCTATATATATATACACACAGATAATTAGAACTGAACATATATATATATACAACTCACAGCTAAAACCTTTAAGTCTACATAGATGGTTATAGCACAAGGCTGATGGAATGATATAAATCCATCTGATTTCTAGCTATCAACTACAATTGATAGAAAGATCATATGAAGCAGACTCCACACTTAATCTTAACTTCAGCCTAAGACAGTGACTCAACACATACAGTGATCTATCATGCAAACATTTTAATCCTAAACTCTACAGCATAAGCACATCAAATCTCAAATATCTGATTACTCAGATTGAATGTATATGACTTGCATTGAAGAATATATATATATAGATCAACATGCATTATAGACTACGCACTACAATGGATGACTCAAGTTAAAAAAAATTGACATAGCCAGAGAGGGGGAGAGAGAGATGACAACCCAACAAAAAATTTATCATAAAAATACCACTAAACAGACAGTAGCTTGAAGTTTATTCATTTTTATGAGCCAACATGCATTTGTTAATAATCCACAGGGCAACAGCATGTCAAATTGAAGAGCCTTGATGATACATATTTCTCCATTGCTCCTTACTAACATTGAGGTTGTTAAGGATATTAAGCCGAAAATGGAATTGAGGTTATCTCTAAAGTATACACTAATGTTGCAACTCATTTAAACCCATGCGATATATTCCGGATTGAATTTCCTTATAAGCTATTTTAACCATTTCCAAAGTTCACATTCTAAACCAGCTATCGATTGCAGCAATGGTTCCAAAATAAACAAAGTCTCAATTGCTAATTACCCAAGCCCGATTTCCATATATATATAAATATAAATTAACATAGAATTTGGCCACACTGCCAAATTACACGTGCATGGGAACTGTGTTAATTTAAATTTGACAAAGATAAGGTTTTCGATGAAATTAATTAAATCTTTAAACTTTCATTCATATTCAAGTGTTGTGGCTGAGATAGGTTGACAATGGAATCAGAGAAATTATTTAAACCTCAACAACATTCTATTTTCAAGTGTTGCAGATGTGACAAGTTGCAAATGGAATCAGGGAGTTTATTTAAATGTCTATACCCTTATATGTTCAAGTGTTGCAGTTGTGACAGGTTGCGAATGTTGTCACATTCTACCACAATAAAATAGAGTCAACCTCATCCTCCTAAGAACCATCCATATGTCGAAATTGGTTATAGAGCGACAAGTGCATGCCTGTCACTTCTAACCCTTTGCTTTAATGGTATTAGCAAAATTAGTCTTATATAACACACTTTTGAACTCAAATTTAAATCCCTCACTTTTTCATGTTTCAAGTATTTAGTTCAGAGTATTTGTACCTCACTTATCAGAGAATTTGCTCATTCTAATTTGGATTCGCTTGCATTTCTGTTTTCTAGATTGGACCATCTTTTCAACAAGAGGTATTTAGATTGCCACACTGCATCTAATTTCATCTCCAAGATTGTTGTAAGAGGAATTATTCTAAAAAATATTAACCATTTCCATCATGTAGACACGAACAAGGTTCATGCAATATTACTGGATGTCGAATACAAAGCTCAAAGTACTTACATTTTCATCGACATTCATACTAACACTCATGTTCGGTGTAATATATATATATATATATATATATATATATATATATATATATATATATATATATATATATATATATATATATATATATATATATATATATATATATATATATTAGTTTATAATATGGTAATTGATACTATTTAGGTACCCGTATATGGCACCATGGTTCCATACCCTACAGCCAACATTAATCCCATTTACCCGCCTACACAGGAATTCTCTAGCCGAATTATGTTAAGGAGATTTTCTTCACTAAATTCTATTTGATTAAAACATAGTAAAGAGTATAAGGAGATAAGATCTCAGGCACATGAAACTAATACATTGGCGCATGTTTCAAAATTATCTATACTGAAGTTTGATCAATTTGGAGATGCAATGGACTGATCCAACTAAGACTTAGAACTAAGCAAAATAGGCCGACGTCCTCAACATAGCCAATCTATGTTGAAAAATAAACTCCTATTGTGGGAAAAGAATGAAACACATTACAGTGGAAGTGTATCAAGGGAAGGAAACAAACACACAAGGAGACAGAAATATTTTCAATATTCTATTTCACTTAGAAAAAGATTACATTCAAAAAATTGTTTACATATAAAAATATTCAAAGCAAAATTTTTGTACACGTATACTACAGAAGTTGTGCGTTTTCCAGCGCATTGATGCTTCTGCGCTGCTGCTCCATATGGGATAGCTTTTGGTGCACGGGCGCAAGGCTTACTGACTTTTGCTATGGCAGATACTCCTGAATGTCATTGTTTAGATGCTCCTGAACATTCCTTCTTCTGCTTTGTTTTGCTGAACATTCCCTCTTTCTGTCTCACCCAGAAAACCTCTGTCTACTTACTTGCACAAAATATACATTCAATGCTCCTTTTGGCTTTTCAGCCAATACACAAAAAAACTACCGCTCAAAATTTGAACTCACCTACCAATAATAAATTACTGCCAGAATGCAATTACTAGATAGCAAGAATGTCAGGCACGATAGGGGGGAAAAGGATCTGAGTTGATTTCATCTAACAGTGCATTTAATGCATCTGTCTATTCACTGCTCAAGATTAATATTTCCAACACTCCCCCTTAATCTTGAGTCTTTCTGCTCATCATTATTTGGAAACTTTCGGCACAATACTTCTAGAGCAATTTCCAGAGCAAAGTTTCTGGCACAAAAGTTCATTCTCTTTAACACTCTGTGAAACTTCCGACGCATCACCATAAAAGTTCCAGAGCACTGGTGAAAAGTTTCTAGCACAAAATTTCTTGCTCTGCGAAACTTCCGGTGCATCACCATAAAACTTCCGAAGCACTGGTGAAAAGTTTCTAGTGCAAACCTGTTTGCCTTTGTTCTGCATTCTGGAACTGTATGCTAAAGTTTTGGTGCACCTGCGCTTCTCTATGTTTTCTAGAAATGAAGTTATGGTGCATTCCTGCACACCCAGCCTATGTCTTAGGCACTCAAAAGGTTCTTTTGACAAAGCCTTTGTAAAAAAATCTGAGAGCTGCTGCTCTAACCTGCAAAATGCCATTTTAATTTCATTATTCTCAACCAATTCTCTGATAAAATGATACCTGATTTCAATATGTTTGCTTCTTCCATGAAACACAAGATTTTTGGTCAAGGCTATTGATGAAACATTGTCACAGAAAATTACTATTCCATCCTCTTGTTCTTCTCTCAAATCTGCTAAGATCCTTCTTAGCCACACAGCTTGGCATGCTGCTACATTTTCTACTATGTATTTTGCTTCAGGTGTGGATAAGGCAACAATCGGTTGTTTCTTGGAAGCCCATGAAACTGCTCCTAAACCCAAGTGAAAAACATACTCGAATGTGCTCTTTCTATCATCCACATTTCCTGCCCAATCACTATTAGTGTACCCAATCAGCTGAAATTCATTTGAGGCAATATACATTATGCCATAGTTTTTTGTGCCATTGACATACCTAAGAATCCTTTTACTTGCTTGCCAATGTGTGTCCTTATGTTGTTCCATGAACCTAAAAATCAGGCTTATCGCATACATTAAATCTGGTCTTGTAGCTGTCAAGTACATGAGACTTCCAACCATGCTCTTATAGAGGGTTGGGTTAACATTATTGCTTCTATCCTCTTTACTCAACTTCAGACCTGTAGTTGTTGGGGTTGGGGCTACTTTGCTATCCAACATCCTAAATCTTTTCAAGATTTGTTTGGCATAACTTGATTGTGAAATAAAGATGCCATTATCCAATTGTTGGACTTGTATGCCTAGAAAATATCTTAAGAGTCCTAAATCTATCATTTCAAACTCTTTTTTCATGACGTCTTTAAAATTAACAATGAGAAAATCATCATCCCCAGTAAATACTAAATCATCTTCATACAAGACAATAATTAAAACCTTACCATTTGCCGCCTTGATGTAAAGAGTGGGCTCACCGTTGCTTTTGTTAAAGCCATTGCTCATCAAGTATGAGTCGATCCTGCTGTACCATGCCCGTGGAGCTTGTTTCAGCCCATAAAGAGCTTTCTTCAGCCTATATACCTTATGTTCTTTACCTAGAACTTCATATCCAAAAGGCTACTCCACATATACCTCTTCTTTTAAGACTCTATTGAGGAAGGTGGACTTCACATCCATTTGATAAACCTTCCACATGTGTTGGGCTGCAATTGCAATGACTGCCCACACGGTCTCCATCCTTGCAATAGGGGAAAAAGTCTCATCATAATCTCTCCCAAATTGTTGTTTGTACCCCTTGACAACTAATCTTGCCTTATACCTTCCTATTCTTCCTTCGGCATTACATTTGGTCTTGTAGACCCATTTGACACCAATAACTGATTTCCCTTTGGGTAAATCAGTGAGCTCCCATGTCTTGTTTCTTTCTATTGCATCTATCTCCTCATCCATGGCCTCACGCCATTTTTGTTCTTTCATAGCCTCCTCAAAATAAATAGGATCACTATGAGAAAATAATGCAAAATTTACACTCTCATTAAAAAATTCATCATACCTTTCACCTTGGTAGATCTCCCTTAGACTCTTAGTCTTTCTTGGCACTAGGGAGGCGAGAGTGGGGTCTGAATTTCTGGAGCTGCTTGGCTACTAGCCTGATGAAGAAGTCTACTGCTGTAGGTTTCCGAAGCAACTTTCCTATTGAAAGTTTCTGGAGCATCTTCCCTGCTAGAAGTTTCTGGAGCATCTTCCCTGCTGGAAGTTTTCAGAGCTCCTTCTCTGCTAAATTTTTTTGGAGCTATTGCTGCTATTTTTTGAACTGTCAGCTTCCTGTAGGTTTCCAGTGCATTTGCGCTCTAAAGCTTCTTCATCCTTAAGGGGTATGAAGACAAAAATATCAGTATTGTTGTCAACTTTTCCATCCCATGAATCATTTTCTAGGAACTCTACGTCCCTACTGATGATTACCTTCTTGGTGACCAGATTATATAGCTGATAGGCTTTTGACTCTGTACAGTAGCCCAAGAAAATACACTTTTCACCCTTGTCATCCAATTTCTACCTATTTTCTTTAGGCACGTGTGCATAGGCTACACACCCAAACACTCTCAAGTGCTCAACTGACCACTTTTATTTTGTCCATGCCTCTTGAGGGATTTTATCACGGACTGCCTTCGTTGGACTTCTATTTATTAGATAAATAGTTGTTGCTACAGCCTCTCCCCAATATTCAATAGGGAGTCCCTTTGCTTTCATCATGCTCCTTGCCATCTCCACAATGGTCTTGTTTTTCCTTTCAACCACTCCATTTTGCTACAAAGTATAACTAGCTGTGAGCTCCTTCTTGATGCCATTTTTCTTGCAAAAAATTATAAATTGATTGTAGGTATACTCTCCTCTACGATCTAACCTTAGGACCTTAATAAAGTGTCCACTCTCCTTTTCAGCTTGGGCCTTAAATAACAAAAACTTGTCAAATGCTTCAGACTTATGCTGCAAAAAATAGACCCATGTCCTATGACTATAATCATCTATAAAGGTCATAAAAAATCTGCTTTTTCCAAAAGACAGATTTTTCATAGGGCCTACCAAGTCAGTATGTACCAACTCCAATGGTGCTCTAGCCCTTCTGGAGTTGTCTGAATTAAAAGGCTGCCTATGTTGGTTGCCCAAAATGCAAGCTTCACATCTAACATTAGGATCTACGATTTTTGGCAAACCATCTATCATATTTTTCTTGGACAAAAGACTCAAACCAGAGTAACCTAAGTGTCCATACCTGAGGTGCCATAGCTTGGAGATATCTTGAATGGCTGCTTTGAAGGTTGATTACTGCAGGCCTTTTGACTGTGCTGAGATTTGCATCTTGAGAGGAAACATTATGTTCTATGTCATTTGAATCGTTGCCATAACTCTTTTGCTTCCATCTTTATCATAGATGATGCATTCCCCTTTCTCCATCAACACTCTATACCTGTTTTGGAACATCTGTCCAATGCTCAAGAGGTTATGTTTCAATCATGGGGCATAGAAGACATCATATATTTGTCTTTCATCACCATGCTTGGTTTGTAGGCATACCATGCCTTTGTTTATGATTGGAACCATCTCATTGTTCCCCATTTTTATTTCAGACTTCACGCTACTATCAATGGAGGCAAACAAGTCTTTGTTACCACTCATGTGGTTGTTGTAGCCGCTGTCCAAGTACCAAACTTCAGCGCTGCTCTATTCTGCAAGGTCACATGCAATGAACAGTTGTGACTATCTTTCATTTCCAACCACATTCGAGTCAGCAACATGTGCATTCTGACTCCCTTGGTCATGTTTTTGCCTACAATCACTTGCATAGTGACCAAACATTTGATAGTTGTAGCACTACATATTTCTTTTATCCTTTTTCTGATAAGAACTACTGTTCTTTTTTTCTCCTTGGGAGTTGGTCGCCCCCTCATAACTGCTTGCTCGGGCTGAGCTTTCATCACCATCATTTCCACATCTAGAGTTTCCTCTACCACATTTGGAGCCTTTTCTACCTCTCCCCCTTCCTCTTGCATTCAACTGAGCATTAAAAGCTTACTCTTGGGAGGAGGTTGTAGACCTATTTAGGTGCTGCTTATGGGTTTGTAGACAACCTATCAGCTCATCAACTGAAAAAGTTGTGAGATCTTTTGCCTCTTTAATGGCAATCACCATCGTATCAAACTTTGTGGGAAGGCTTCTCAATATCTTCTCCACAATCTTCTATTCTTCCAAAGTTTCACCACTTATCCTCAGCTGGTTAATCAAAGTGGCTGCTCTTATGTGAAAATCTATAATGGACTCGTTGTCCTTCATCTGCATGGTCTCAAACTCTCTCTGTTGCAGCTAGAGTTTCACTGATCTAACTTTCTCAGATCCTTTGTAGGTGGTTTGAAGTGTTTCTCACACTTCTTTTGCATAAGTAGCTGCTGCTATTCAGGGAAAGATAGCCTCTGTCAAGGCTGCCTCAATCAGACTGAGGGCTTTTGCATCATTCTTCCATGTCTTCTTCAACTGGTTCTTTTGAGCATTGCTCAATGTTGTAAATGCAGTTGGGTCAGTCACATCTGTGAACCCATTTGCAACTAACTCCCATAAATCATCAGCTATGAAAATAGTCTTCATTTTCTTTTCCCAGATGTCATAGTTTCTACCATCAAAAATAGGTGGCTGCTACCAACTTCTATTTTCTCCAGACATTTTGCTAAAATGGGGAAACTACGAAAAAACCACGATTAAGATCTAAAGCTATAAAAACTAACTGCCCAATACACCTAGGGCTCTGATACCATGTTGAAAAATAAACTTCCATTGTGGGAAAAGAATGAAACACATTACAGCGGAAATGTATCAAGGGAAGGAGACAGACACACAAGGAGACAAAAGTATTTTCAATATTCTATTTCACTCAGAAAAAGATTACATTCAAAAAATTGTTTACATATAAAAATATTCAGAGCAAAAGCTTTGTACACGTATACTATAGAAGTTGTGCATTTTCCAATGCACTGACGCTTCTGCGCTACTGCTCCATGTGGGATAGCTTCCGATGCACAGGCGCAAGGCTTACTGAATTTTGCTACGATAGATACTCCTAAACATCACTGTTTAGATGCTCCTGAACATTCCTTCTTCTACTATGTTCTACTAAACATTCCCTCTTTTTGTCTCACCTAGAAAACCTCTATCTACTTACTTGCATAGAATATACATTCAATGCTCTTTTTGGCTTTTCAGCCAATACACAAAAAAACTGCCACTCAAAATTTGAACTCACCTACCAATAATAAATTACTGCTAGAATGCAATTACTGGACAGCAAGAATGTCAGGCATGGTAGGGGGGAAAAAGATCTTAGTTGATTTCATCTGACAGTGCATTTAATGCATATGTTTGTTGGTTGCTCAAGATTAATATTTCCAACAATCTAAACTAGAGATGACAAAACTTACCTATTAGTGCTTGAGGCGTGTACCAAGGGTAGATGGATATAATGAAAATTTTACCCCTCTCGATTTACATCCTAAATATAAAGTAAATAAAACAAAATGTGGATGTTCCACAACAAGGCACCAATGACCAGAGTCATCCAAGATAAAATAATAAAAGTAGGAAAGTATGGTTGCTTAACCAGGAGTATTGAATATGCCATATGCATGTAAGAAATAAACACAATATGTGGTTAAAACGTCGCTGCCAGAGGAAGGTTAAGATACAAATTCATTCCATCTAAAGAAACAGGGCGGCGGCTTAAGATAGCCTGATCATTTATGGGTCTATTTACATTGTAGATTATAGGGAAGGATTAATTTAATCATCCCAGCATGTCAACAACATTCATACATGAATTAACTAATAAGCCAGAGACAAGATTTGCAATATTTCTAGACAAGCACTCATTTTAGAATAGAATGAAAACAAGAAGGGAAGTTGAGTAACCTAGTATATTTTTCTCAACTAAGCTGGTGTTAATCTGCCGTATGAGAACTCCAAGTGGTAGTTTCCAACTTCCTTCCAATATTCCCTCTACAAATTAGCAACTTCTCCCCAATTTTTCCAATCTTTTCACCCCCAAGAAGGTTGTTCATGGCAATCCTCCATTCACCCCAAGAAGGTTGTTCATGGTAAGCCTCCATAATCTGTTACTGCATCCAAGAAAAATAGGTCAATTTCCCCTGTGGAGTTAACTCCACTTCCATTTTAATTAATCCTCCACTTCTTTTTGTTACCTCCTTTTCCGAGAATCTCCTCCACTTTAAGATTCCATTTATTTATCTTTCATTTAAGTTTTAACTCAGTTTTCAACTTGCACACCATATGCCTTAATTTGTTAACTTATTTTCTTTTATTTAATTTTATAATTCTTAATTTATTTCTTGTAATTCTCACATACTTAATTTGCTAATTTAATTTATCCTATTGAGTTAACATATTCATTTTGATTTTATTCTTTAATTTAATTAAACCTTTATTTTCATTAACTAAAGCCTTCCATTTTTCCAATTAAAACTTTAAAAAATAATCAAAGCAAATACAAGTGACGACTTGACTTAAGATGGAACAATCAAACAATTACAGTCTAAACAACGAATTGGGAAACAAAATGACAACCAACAAAGATAGACCAAGCCACATACAACAACACTATCAGGACAAAGCGTGGAGGGGCATCACAAGGAAAAAGATTACCATAAAGGCATATGACGAAGAGGAACACTCATCTAAAGGATCAATTACTCTACCAATTAGAGTAGGCCCTATGGTAAAGGATATGGTTTTCCAAGTTCTTGATTTCCCTTTGACTTACAACATCCTCCTTAGAAGACCTTGGATTCATGCAATGCAAGCAGTACCCTCTACATACCATAATTGCATTAAATTCCCACACAATGGTGTTGAAATCACAATACAAGGAGACCCCAACCCTTTCATGTATTTCTAGAATCTAAGTCCTAAAATTGAAATCACAATCCCAAGCAATCATGAAGCACCTCCTTCTCAAGCATATGTTGATCCTGAGTCCTTAAAAGCATCCACCTCAAAATCCAATGAAGCTAAGATCAAAATACTATTGAAAGAACAAGGAGTAGGGGAATATACCCTTGATCGTGCTCTTGGCCTTAGAAAGCTACCTTTATCTCCCTGCATTTATGGCAAGCCATAGATTCCTAAGTCATCCACTTCATTTACCGCACCATCATGCACCAAGGCCCAAATTCATGATATGGGATGTGGAGAATACCATATGGATGATTTATTGGTGAACGACAATGCTAATACTACTAAGAAAGATCATAATTCTAATGTTCATGTCAAGATAGCTATAAAAGGAACATGAAAAGATGGCTATGCTCAGATTGAAACCTTTTGGGATTTTGATGATACACCTACCTTTTCCATATCTACTTCCACTCAAGCATTTCATAGCTATGATAACCCCCTATTTGACCAAGACATCCATGATAACCCACTCTTTTATCATGACCCCACTGAGGATATCCAATCATCATCCTTCCATCCCACTTACCATCGGCTATGATATGAATCTCTAATTGTCACCTCTACTAAGCCATCTTTCCAAGTCATTAAGGATGTGCAAGCTTCCTTTGACGTTAGCAATACCGAAAAGGATAGTCCCAAAGACTCCATTGATGGAATCACCACTCCAATTCACTCACTAAACATTCCTATCACCCTACCTATTTCATCCAGCTCACTCATGTCCACTCACACCATAGACATGGATCAACAAGTTATATATCAAGAAAAGAATAAAGGCAAAGCTCCGATGAATGATATATCATCAAAAGGAGATCAAGAATCAAGAGACATAATGAAAATAAAAGAAGATCAAGACAAGTCTATTAGCAAAAATAAAAAACAAAAGCAGATCAAGACAAGTCCCCTAGCCAAATAAAAAGCTCTCAGACAAATCAAAAATAAAAGTCAAAAGTGAAATCAAGAAAAAATCAATCTCCAAGTATGCCTCTCCATCAAAAATCACTACGGGCATCTATCAAGGAACAAAATAAAACAAAAAACTTGTTGATCCAAGGTCTCCATCCATGTCACTCTCACTCATACCATATATTACATTCCATCTATGTTCACATATCCATCATATCCCTCCATTGGTGATGTTTTTCAATGTATCTTTGATGACGACCCCTTCATGTACTCTAGCTTGTTGGTCACCCAAGCCCCTTTTCATGTAAAGACTAATGGCCCATGTAATGTGCACATTAGGGATCATACTATAACCTCTTTCATTCACCAATCTATCGTCCTTCATATTTTCCACACATAATCCTCATCCTGATTAGGTAATTTCATTCAACACGATCATCCACATAAGATTAGGACATTGTCAAGGAAGTCTATGGATCTAGCATTTATCAATTCTATACCTAGCTTCAAAGAGCTAGGCTGAAAATTCCTTAAAAAAACAAAAAAATGAAAAAAATTCCTAAAAAAACAAAAAACAAAAAAAAAATGAAAAAATGAAACAAGTAAAGAGAAATCAATTCGTTCAATAGTGAAAACCACTTTGATGGCACATTGAGTAAGTACCATGGTAAAAATTGAGAAATCGACACCATGTGTAGAGGCTTTACTCCTCCTTCCTTTGGATCTCTACTTGATCTTTTCATCCCATTTTTATTCACCCTTCACTTCATAATAGCCTTTCCACACTCACCATGGCTTGTGAATTGTTCAACATTCACATCGCTTGCTCACTTTTCCATGTATACTAGGTTGGTCAAATCCCTCACTGGGGCATTTCCTCAAACTTAGCTATGGGTTAGGATACTGAACATCTTACAGTCAGAGAAAATACCCCCTTTGTTTGTATGCTCTCTTGTGAATTGTCTCTTTCCATCATAAAGTGTCCTTAAGAAATCCTTAAAAATCATAAAATGTCCTGAAAAAAATCCATAAAAATAATAAAATGTCCTTAAAAAATCCATAAAAATCATAAAATGTCCTGAAAAAATCCATAAAAATCATAAAATGTCATGAAAAAATCTATAAAAAATCATAAAATGTCCTAAGAAAATCCAAAAACAAATTCATAAAATGGCAGAACTCCAAAAAAAATCAAATATCAACAAAATCCAAAAAAATCATAAAAATTCAAAATCCAAAAAAATCAAAACATGTCAAAACCAAAAAAAATTTGAAGATAACTTTCAAAAAATCTCAAAAATAGAATCAAAGTCAGTCATGTTAGTCTTTGTCATTATCGAGCTACGTTGCCTCTACAAATAGACATAGGAAAGGACATCTGTTGATGTGCCCCTGAGGCATTAGGTTAGTCTTTGGGTGTTGTCAAATAAAATCATGATTCATTCCTTTGTTGTTGAAAAAAATTCAAGGGTCATGTCAAACTATGAAGTCTCTGCATATTGCTACATAGGAAAGGCCATCAGTCAATGAGCCCCCAAGGCCCCCTAGGTTAGTCCTTTAGGGTTTGTTGAGTCAGTCAAAATAAATCAGACACTGTCAACTCAGATGTGACATCATCATCTTAACTTCAAACACAAATCCTAAATCAAAAAGACAAGCAAGCCAACAATTCTCCAAGTCAAATAAGTCATTTTTCAAATCAATCAAACCAATCAAATTAATCACAACCAATGGTCTTATATAGGATGTGTCCTTCCTGAAACTAGACTTTGACATTGTCACACTTTGTCATTTGCCTTATACATGTAGTTGCATGATTGAAACCAGACTTGATGTTTTATACAACATGTTTCTTCTCTTGAAACTAGGCCTTGTCAAAATAATCAACCCATCATTCACTTTGTCCCTTAACACACTGGCAAACACTTATTGGCAAATAATTTGAATGGTTGTTGACCTTGTTGGTCTATTTTGTCTTATCTTTTGAATTTTCTTTAGTCATGTTACTAGCCACCTCAAGGATGTTCCACGAAAGATATAGAGGAGTGATGATGTCTCATGACTCGTCTTCTATTTGATTGTTGTCTGTAGTTTGTCTTGAAAAAAATACTCAGTCAACTTTTCCCTTAGTAAGAGTTAGGACATTCCTTGTCTGTAACTATCTATTTTACAGATGGATGACCTTGCACACCTTGGTCTATGTCATACCATGGTGTTTGTTGTCCATTTTTCATATTTTACCATGATATGATGATAAAGCATTATGATATGCACAAGAGGCTTCATCACCTTCATTTTCCCTCATATTTCTTTTTCATCTATCATTTCTCCCATTATCCATTTCCTTCATCATTTCATTCTTATCTCCATCATCCTTACCTATTCTCCGCTATCCTTCCTGTCCTTCATATTCAAGTCCTCTCATCCATTTCGAGAGCACACTCCTATTCTTTGAACCCACATGACCTCTTGAGGGGGCATACCTCTACCTCCTCTTCATTCTTCCTTACACTGGGGCATATCTTTTTCTTTGAAACAACATGACAAGCTGCATTGTCTCAAAGAGGGGAAAAATGTAGACACATAAAAATATCCTTATAATAATTTAATTTCTTCTATTAATTAAATAGGTTACATTATCTATTTAATTAATTCATTAATATATTTTCCTCCTAAATCATTTTCATATTCAAATAGTTATCCATTTCATAATCCATTAATCTATTTCATAAATATTTATCATTTTCTTTGATCATCTGCATAATCATATCTCCATATTCATTAATCCATTTAAATATTATAACTATTTATCCATATTATAAGAATTTATAAGCATTTATTTATAATCATTATCCATTTGCATAATCATTTATCATTAATCGATTATTTTTCGATTTGCATTAATCACTAAAATATCATTTGCATTCATATCACATTAATCTTTATGCATTCATATTTTCCATTAAATCATTTAATCGTTAAATCCATTTTCCTTGAATTAATCATTTAAATTCACAAATCATATATAAATTTAATTCTAAACCTATATTATATCATCAACCCATTTTCTCTTATGCTTTTGCTGCAAAAATCTTAAAGCAAAGACAACATCTTATAGATAGGATGAAAATGGAGCGATTTTCCTTTTGAATGCATTTTGCTTTCATTTCTTAGAAGTTAGTATTTTATTTCCACATTTTATTTTCATTTTGGAAAAGATCTATTGGTATGATGTTGAATATAGGTTGATTTTCATTTGTAAATTCAATTTAGTTTTCAATTTTTAGCATCTATAGGTATAGAAACTAGCATGTTTGTTTAATGCTCCAATTGACTAAAATCCTTCCTAGTATGAATCCTCAAGATCGATTGATTCATCCTCCAAGATCCACTTGACTACCCTCTTCAAAATTCTCACTAAATCCAACAATAAACACAAATATGATATACCAAAATAACTCTCAACTCACAAGTTCTCTCTCTCTCTGACACAAAAAAAATAACATCAGGACAAAAGGAATGACAAGTGTAACATTTGGTAGAATGGGCACCTCTATTTATACTAATTTGTGAGCAACTAAAGGCTACAAACAAGTATTTCTACCACTTGTCTTCCTCATGCAATGAATCACGCACAGGTTTGGAACACATGACCGTTCTTTAGTCGAGTTGACTCGGTAAATGGGACAACAAACTCAAAACAAGTTTACTAATTTGAATTCCATTACAAAATACTGCCAAGTTTACACTTGAATGAGTCTAAACACTTATTTGTAGGGTAATATGAATTTTAAAACTTCTTGTACAATCCAACTTCTACAAAACATGGTGCCACCTCTTAATCCTTGGCACCACCTTCATAGGCATGACCTACTAACTTATTCTTATGTTTCAAACAATATTTACTTTCTTGCTAAAATTCCTTACACAACTACAAGCTTTCTATGTCCTATGCTTAATGTTTGACTTGGTCATGTTTAGCTTTATGTGCTAGAATAACTGCCACTTAAGGTTGCGCTTTAAGCTTTATGCACTCCATGAAATAATGTATTCCTTTCTTTATATTATTAATAGCAATGAGCAGCACTATCTTATGCACTTATGGTTGATATTAATAACTTCAATTCTCATATATACTATATATATATTATATAATATATATATATATATAATATTTTATATATATATACTATATATATATGTATATATATATTATATATTTATCTATATATATACATTCCATAGTATATATATATATTTCAATATATTTATTTATTTCATAAGGTTTATTAAATACATTAACAAACATATTTATATAATATGTAAATATAAAGAATAATATTATGCATATACTTATAAGTACAATTATACACAAATACACACACACACACATATATACCACATATGCATATATACATAATTCCATTACATTATCTTTATAAAACACTCATACATACAATCCCATCGATAGAAATAGATACATGTGATGTATATATACATATATATATATGTCAATTTAGTCTAATTGGTATTCCCACGCATATGGGTGATTCATCCATGAGCATGCTCAGGTATGTCTACCTATGTATACTCGTCTACATATTCTTTCATACATATAAGTCTACCGTAGACATGCACACATATACATATATATACATCTTATGCATATATCTCATCGATACAACAATAAGCATACAAGGAAAGACCGAAACATGACATCAAGACTTAATCATAGCATTCAAAAAAAACATTACTTACCTTTTCCCAAAGCTGACTTTACTCTCTATGACCAACTAAGATGTGAGTATGTGAATTCTTAGTTAAGCTTGTTATGGGTTACCAAACCAAGTTCTTCTCTTGAGTGATACTTCTCCTCTCTTCTGGGGGATGGAACCTATTCCTACACTCAACTTGGTACATCATAATCGTAGTTAGCCAAAAACAACATAATCATAAGCATCATACATTTCATAGCTAGAAACATTATTAAATATTAAATTGCATCAATCATTCATTCTTCATATTTCCACTCAAGATACATTAAACATATTCATATAAATATTCATTAAACACATTCATTTATTCAAACAATTTAAACATACAAGGTAATAGTAAATAGGTAATATTTCTCAACATGTAATCAATTCCCTGCATTGCAAATCATCATGTTGACATGGCATGAAGTTGGTCATTGATGTCAAATTTGGGTATTCAGTGGATAGTTATTTGTCAAAGAAACAAAGGGTATTCAATGGATAGAGGCACTTATTTCATGATTTGGTATTGATGCAAAAGTGGGCATTTCTCACTCATTATTTTAATGCCCTTTACTCATCCATCATTATCACTATATGGTGTTGATAGTGTTGTATAATTTATACATTCAAACTATTACTTTAATTTAGATAAAGGCCTTTTTCTTCATCTTATGGTGTTGAGGGTTTGGTGGCTCATACAGTTTAGATACATGATTCTTCATCTCATAGTTCATCTTCCTTGTCAATGTCAAGGATAATAGCAGAGATCATGAACAATCACATGATTAACAAATCTATGGAGTTACGAGTCTATGGAGTTTTTTAAGCTTGCTTAGGATTCCTTCTTGCTTACAAACTTGTTCTAAACCATAATCATGTGCAAGGTATATGAT
>VDFB02000737.1:0-11737 GCA_007258455.2 Sequoia sempervirens | reverse complement strand
ATATATGTATGCATATATATAAATATATTTGTAATATATATAATAATTAATAATTAGTTGTAAATTTTGTAATTTATAAAATTTAAAGAAAAAGAAGAGATTTTGATATTTTAAAAAATTTCATACAAAACCTAAGATTAAATGTTTCTAAAAAAGCAAGATTGGAAGAGAAAATTTAATATTTATTTTTATGTGAAATTGAGGAAGTTAAAATTAGATTATTTGATAGTGAATTGTAATTAAGTTGACTTATTTACATGCAAATCATAATGTTTGAGTGGATTTAGTATATCCTAATGTAGATTCTTTATTTTTCAATTTGTTTCAAATCGTGTATTCTTTATTGGGCAAATTGGGCAAGTCTTAGATGAACAAGTCTTCCAGACAAATTGTAAAACATGGGAATGGTGATTATTTAAGTAGAGTTCTTGTGTTAACTAAGGCTGTGTACATGGTTTTGCATAGTGGTTTGACACCTGTCTTATGAACAATGATTTGATGTCCGTTATAATACGTTTGGTCTTATATGTTGATTTTGGATATATGTGCACTTTGTCTACCTTAGTCAAGAGAACTTAGAATTCCTTTGTTATGTTTAGGGGAGTGGCTCTATGTGAGGGCCGACACACAAAGTGGTGTCAGGGTAACTTACAAAGAGTTAGTAAGTCAGTGATAACTAAACAACACAGTAGTTAGAATTAAAATCCTTAATAGGATTAATATGCCTCACTTATGGACTCTTGAGCTAGTTCAATCTTAAGCGTGAGTAAGATGAGAAGGTTTAGAATGGCTTAATCG
Source organism: Sequoia sempervirens (assembly GCA_007258455.2). Classification (NCBI taxonomy): domain Eukaryota; kingdom Viridiplantae; phylum Streptophyta; class Pinopsida; order Cupressales; family Cupressaceae; genus Sequoia; species Sequoia sempervirens. Next base: position 10,939 of record VDFB02000737.1, on the reverse strand, counting down.
ATATCTCTGTTACCTTAAAGATATTCGACTCGCTAATAGTTTGCAAATGGGGCCTGGGTTTCTAAGAGGTTACGAGGGTAACCCAAGTTGGGGGCCGAGACCTAGGAAGAAACACCAGGGTAACCTTTGCAATATTGTGATGACACTCCACCCAAAATAATAGTTAACCTTGTGTTCTTAGTATGTTCGATTGTCTTAAATCTGAAAGCAATGTAACCATCAGTTAGTAATGTACTTGCGACTAGGGTGAATAGGTTATGTCTAGGTAACCATATTACTATCTCCTAGCACGAAGGGTGGACCTACGGGTACCACATGGTTGGGTGGAACGTGCACCTTACTCCGTTGGGTCCCCAGTTTATGATCATGGCAACAAGAGCTTCATGGATGGAGAGCTTGTACTTGGATATAGATGTACATTCTTTATTGCATTATTGTAAATTTTGTATTTGAAACATCCCTCAATTGATTATGAGGTGAACATTTGTAAAATGTAATTGTAACTATTATTGATCTACCTCATCGCATGAATGAGTATTGTAATGTTATTTCAAATGCAAATGGGCAATCATATTTGTATTTTATACTATCTTGAATGGATTTCAAATGTTATGCAATGTTTACTTTTAAGTTTATGTTAATTAAATATGTGCAATGCTAAATACTAAAGTCGTCTATGGAACCTCAAGTAGTGTAACGTCGCATAACTTAGTGAATGTATGCAACTAATTAAGTTAATATTAATACTTTAAAAAAAATTATTTCACTTTATACACAATTGCAGCATTCTTTAGTTATAAGATCATTACATTAATGCCTTTAATTTTTTATTCATTTTTATTATCATAAATCAAATTATTCTTTTGTAAAAAAATTAATCAAATTTTTATAATTTTTTCATGGGGTGAATAGCTAGCGGTGAATTTCCGTGATGAATTGTTGGCGGTGAATTTTCCTAGAGCCTAATGTATCATGTCAATTAATATGCTGATTAAATTATATGTATATACCATTTTTATACTATTATAATATAATATAAATAAAATATTGAGAATCAATAGATGGATAAATCAAAGTAGTGCTATATTAGATGAAAAATATTTATAAATCAATCTTGAGTTATTAGACAATACTATTGTAATTTTTATGAATATTTTGGATTTCAGTGTATAAGTTTTTCTTTCTCATTCAGAATAAAAACTAACATTATGGATTTTGGAAATCATATGTCTACAATACCATTGTAATCAACATTGCTTGATTAGTTATTAGTAACTATATTTGTAAACAAATTAGGAGTTCAATTTTTTTCTACTCAAGAAATCTCTTTTTTAAAGTAAAGATACAAATTTTATAACTATAAAATACTTTAAAAATGAATTATCATCAATCTAATTGCCTGAAAAACTTTTACTTCTTAAAGGTTATTAAGATAGAAAAAAATGGCTATTATATTACCATTATTCCTAAATGAAGGAGAGAAAATAGCTATGTTTGCACTCTTTTATATTCTCTCTATTATTCCTTATTTTATGTGAAATTTTTTCCTTTTGTTGGATCACATTACTTCAACTTGCACATTTATAATTATTTTTTAATGAAGTAAGATTTATATAGTTTCACAATTAATTCAAACTCCTATATTTTATAGATAATTTACACATTAAGTTTTCTTCTAATAATGGTAATTTATTAGTATCCCTTAATATAAATTTCGCTATCTAATTTAAATATGTTTTTTACATTTTATAAAATGAATTTTTCTTTAGAACTTTTTTCTTTTTTCTTTTTATTTGTTCTAAATAAAATATTTGTCCTTTAAAACTATGTGTTAAAAATAGCCTTCACTAAGGAGTTATAATAAATATCAATAATATAAATAATATATTAATATTAAAACTTATATTAAATATTGGTTATAAAAATTAATATAAATAAAATTATATTGTATTTATATTATATTATATTAGTCTTCTTTTTTATTATTACAAAACATGGTTCAAGTCTACAAACCAACCAAAAATGATGGCCAACCTAAATTTTCCATTACAACTGATAAACTTATAGAACATACACCAACCCACCATACAATAACCAGATTGTACCTTAAGCCCTAACAAGCATAACCCCTACCCAAATTACATAAAAAATAAAAACAAACATGGTAGAGGTAAAAATAGATAGGCACCATCTTAGTATCTCTAATACATTCACAATTCTGATTTAAGCACTTAGGCTTGGTTTCAACAACATTCACCATATCATATTTGGGGTCTTACTCATCTAACTCACAATACCCCAAGAATAGAGGAATAGCTTCATCTAGAAGGGAAATTTGGATCTTTTTATCCATAGCCTCCACTATAATCTAGAGATAAATACATCTTTTTTAAGGAATGCAAATGATCCAATAGATAATTAAAATACACATGACCTCACTCTAGAACATCACCCACATTGTCATGAAGGAGGAAGGAACTAGTAGTGATAGAAATGATAACCATGTGCATGATAGGGAGTTAGCAATATTAAAGGAATTCCAATTCCTTTTAGTATATCATGTCTTATAGAAGGTTTCCCATCACCTCATGAACATAAAAACTAGGAGACTCATCCACCTCCTTTACTAGATCCTAGATTATAATCACCCATTTCCTTGCACAAGGTATTTAATTTTATTTTTTAGATACATCATGAATATCACTATGTCCTCACTAGACATCCTCTTTTGTTTTTACTTTAGCAAAAAAGTAGCTCAACACCCCAAGTTACGAGGATTACCCCTACCATCTTACTGCAATGGGAATGTGAATCAGAGGTCAACACCATCACTAACCACACCCACCAAGACAAACAAAGCATAGAAAAAAGGAATGGAGATAAAATAGCATCTAGAGACCATAATAATGTCACCAAGGCTAACACCACACAACCATAATAAATTCACATATGCCACATGCTTCCTAATGTCTCGTCAAGTGTCAAGCTATCTTATTTTTGAGGATATTATATTTTTTATTCTATATATAAAATATATCTATTTTAAAAGAAGAAAAACCATTAAAAAATAGCCATGAAGGACAAGTAGGTGAGCTCATGAGAAGTGAGAAACCCATAAATAAAAATTAACACAACCAAAAAAAAAAGACACAAAAATAGAAAAAGATTAGAAAGAAATTAAAGTAGTTACTGGTCACCCAATAGCCATAAGCCCTTGATTACTTGTCATTCCTTAGCTAAGAATTCTAATTTTTCTTTAAAAGACAACGTTTTTTCTTCATGGTATCCCCTTCATCGACAGGGGAGTGGTAAAACTACCCACTTTTCTTCCCTTCTTGGAACTTGCAACATTTGAAATATCCTCCCTGGCTCACTTACCAATTCAGTTCCTAAGTTTATGTTGGAATACTTGTACGGTGAAAGTTGTATTCGTTATCATCTCTTTGTTGTAATGCATAGTCTCTTGTAAGCTATGTAGGTTTTTTTCTTGCTTGTTGCACATGGTGGCCATTATGTGTAGTTTATTTCTTTCCTCTAAAGTCCTAATAACATCCTTGATATCCTTGAAATCAATCTCCAAATTGGCCCAATTCTCAAAGTACTTTGCTATGGAAGACCAAAATTTCCAATGGCCTCATCCTCAACTTCATCTAGCTAGTCCTACTTTATATTGAACACCTTCATCTCCAAATCCTAGACCTTATCTTTGGCAATAATTAATTGGGAAAGTAACCATTTCATAATATCATTTTGGATATATTTTTCTCCACTTAACTCATTGATTTTCAGCCTCAAAGGAGCACAACTAGAATAGACAACAACACCCATATAGGAATGAATGAGAACATGCTCTAGGTTCACATTAAGGATAGGTGAGTCTAGGGGGCTGGAAGGGTTAGTAGTTAGGGGGAACTAGTGGGAGATACAATACGATAATATTCCTAGAAAGGAGAGCTATTAGGAGAGTTATTGGGGGTGGGGTACCAAAAATCATCAAAATTATTCGAAATTGAAATCTAGGGGATCGGTAAAAGACACATTTTTCTTCTGAGTAGGGGTGGGGTCCTCTAAAATATGGGACTTACATTTTGAGGCCCATGGAGGGTTAGATTGGGTGATTATTTGGTGAGAGCTCAAGGTTAAAATTACATAGGGTTCATAGTAGTAAGAGTGTCCTGCAAAGGCTCAAAAAAACTTAGAGCCAAGGGAGGAAAACTCTCTTTTAGGATAGGGACAATGGTAGGGGAGTGGGCTACCTTAAAATGGTATAGTGTGAATATTAGACACTAGTGAAAGGGAAATTGTTTCTCTTTGTCCTAAAAAACCCCAATTGATTGTTTTGATAAAAGGGATAAACGGGTTTTACAGGGACTGAAACCACAAAGTAACAGACAAACAGAGACCAAAAAGAGAGGTCCGAACAACAAGCAAAGGCTACCAAAGAGATAAAAACTAGTTAAAACTGGCAGCCACAAAAAGCCACAAAAAAACCATCAGAAAGCCAGCACACAGAGAAACCAGGGCCCACCCATAGCTAATCCATCGTCTTCAGGAGCTCGTCAACAACTGCTTCCAGGTCCACCATGTCCTGGCCCCCCTCCATGAAAATCTGAGTCATATTTGAGGTAGACGGGGCTTTTCTTTTCATACTTGATCTAGTGTGCCTAGAGATCCCCGCGTCTTCATCCTGGTCTTTCTCTTTATCTAAGTCGACAATCAACGCTCTATTCTGGGTTTTCTCCACACTTTCGGTCATTGCTTTGATGATTAAAGAATTATGTTTGGCTATTCTACAATTCTGATCAACAATTTTTTTCATGGTTCCTTTAATTTTATCAAGATCATTAACAACAGTCCTGTCCTTTTGCATGCTTTCCTTCACAAAGGTATTCTCCACTTCAGTTGACAACCCAATTTATTGTTTGAGAGACAACATAATCCAAAATAAAAAAAATAAAATTTATATTATACTTAAAGTTATTAAGCATAAAAAAATTGTGAGGATGAAATCATTTGAATCTACCTTCTAGGGTGGCATATCTCATGAGCACTTTAGCCATATTTCTCCAAACTCTAATAAAATCATCCCTATTGAAAACATTTTGCAAGTGATTAATCTTTTCCCCCTACTTGATGAATCTATCCATCCTTTTTGATAATGGTCATTCAACTTTCTAGGGATGCAAGCCCTATTGAGGGGGGGCCTCGTTGCCTCTAAGATAAGCTCCATATTGACCATGGAAGAAAGGCCCTTGAAAACAAAATTTATATCCTTCCATGAGCTTTCAAAATCTATTGAAATATTTGGTCATGACCTATCATTGCCTCCAAATAAGAGGCCAACTTTACTCTCTTAAGAATAGTCCATAGGTCTTTATCTTTCTTCCAAGTTTTGCATAATGTGGGTTCTTCTTGAACAAGGTCACCCCCTATCTCAGTAGAAACTTAAAAAAGTGGAGGATAGTCAAGAAGACTCTAGAAACACCAATTGCTATTAGTGATCATATACTAAAGAGGCTTGAGAATGGGAAAGATGTGGAGATTTATTTTTGTGATGCTCAAAATAGGCTAGTTGTCATTATGAACCTAGAGAGGCTTCAATTTAATACCTATTTTATGTGTACCTTTCCATTCTTATTGATAAAATCTCTCACATTTTTTGGGATCATTAAATCATCCTCCCATATTTGCTATCACATCTTCCACCTTATTCCCTATATAGAAATGTGAGAGAATTGACAATTCCCAATGTTTATAATATATTGGTAAGCCTTTGTGATGGGATCCCTCAAGGACCAACAAGGGATCACTTTTACACTAAGCATCATAATTATTTTATGCAAGTCACCTTCAATTGTTAGGTTGGACACACCTTTATGCTTAGAAATTTGAATTCCATGGTACATGATAACTACCTCTGCATAACTAAAAGTTTTCCTTCCCATATTGATAGCATAAATAAAAAGAACCTTCCCTCTATGATGCCATAAAATTCCACCACCACTTGCGTTACTCAGATTCAATTATGTTGAGCCATTAAATTTTATCTTAAGCTAGCCAGGTTCAAGGGGACAAATGGGTATTCTTGCTATCAGTAGGAATTATAGAACTTAGGGAGTTTAGAAAATTTGATAGTTTCCAAGTCAAATAAATGTTAAATTCTAGAGTGGTGGTGTTCCTTTTAGGATTGAAGGAAACCATTTTGAGATTCTCTTTGAACTTATTGATAATTTGATCTACTACAACCTGAACCAAGGAGTTTTTTATTACTAAAAGTCATGTTGTTGTGATATTTCCATAAAGACCACCCCATGAAGAGGATAGACTACCACCAAAGTTTAGAAAGCATGGAATGGTAGACTAGAGGGGTAAAAGAATTAACCACTTCTTTGATGTCTTTGGTCCAAACCCAGCTACCCTGAAATAGAGATTATTTTTTTTGGTGAACCTGCCTAGAAAAGGAGAAATAAAATAGATGAGGAATAGTTTCTTTCTCATTCTTACAAAAAAAGAACTCGTTGACAAGATGTATCCCTCTCTTTTGGAGATTATCCAGCAGAATAATTTTCTCATGGTAGGCCATCCATTAGAAGAATTGAGCTTGAGGTATAGATTTATTCCACAATATGTTTAATGAATGAAATTGAGGATCCCAATTGTTAGATAGGAGGTTATAGATAGAATTGAAAGTAGTTTCTATCATTCAAGTCCACCCAAACCAAGGAGTTAGGAAGACAAGTTCTATAGAATTTCAAATTACCAATTTTTTTGAAATGTCCTACAACAACCAATCAAAGTGGGGGATTGTACCAGTTTGGGTCAATATTAGATAGAGGAGGATCGAAAGAGTAGTCCAAATAGTTAGAAACCTTTGAACCTAATCTAGTACATTTATCCAATTTAATGGCAGAGTAAACTAGATCAAGATGAAGGGCCTACTTTGAGATCCAAGTATCTTCCCAAAATCTCATTGAGGCACCATTTCTAATTTTCCAAAAAACACCACGCACTATTAACCTCTTAGTTTTTAGGAGGTTAATATAGATTATAGTAATTGAAAATTTTATCATTGAGAAGGAGAGAAATACCCTCCCTTTCATTTAGATACTTAGATCTAAGAATATTGATCCATTCAGTTTGTTGTTTTATCAGGCTTCAACTAACTTTAGAAAGAAGCTCCAAGGTTTTTTTTTTTGGATTTATTATATCAAGGCCTCCAAGAATTATTTTTGAGTAGAAAGTATCCCAATTATCCAAGGAGAAGCAATTATTTTTCTTTAGTAACTGACCATAGAAACATTCTTTAAATTCTATGTAGTTTGTCTATCCTTAAATAAGGCATTATGAATAGGGATAGGAGATAAAATAGTAGAGCTTTGTTGAGTGGATTTTAGGAGAAGAAGTTTTTCTGCATTACTAAGAAGGGAACCCTTCCATGCCATGAGTTTCCTTTGAATTATTTCTATCAAGTTAGACCAAATATAATTTTCAACCTTCCCAACTATAAAGGCACTCCTAAGAAGTTCAATGGGAGAGAAAGGGTCTTTGCAATTGAGGATCCAAGAAGTTTTGATTTGGAGATGGGGGACATTAAGGAAGAACATAGCACTTTTTCCATATTAACATATTGAATTGAAGTAGAAATACAATCCTAAAGAATGTTGATCAAACCCTTAGCCTCAGTAATCATAGCTTCCCCAAGGAGGATGGTATCATAAAAAAATGTTGATAGGAAACTAGTTGAGAAGTGGATGGAGGAAAAAAACCAGATAGCCAATTGAGACACCTTTAGAAATGTTTCGACCAAGAACCTCCACCAACATAATGAAGAGGTAAGGAGAAAGAGGATCCCATTTCTTGATATTTCCAATTGCTGAGAAGTGTCCCTAAGGAGTGTTGGAAATCGGGGTATAACTTGCAACAATATGAACTTATTAAAGTGATTGAAAATATAAAATTATATGTTCAAGATATTCATAACAAGATTATGTGATTGAAAATTTAAACAATGAATAAAAAATATGCAATACCAAAAGTTGTATACAAAAGTGACACAAGATATATGTGGAGAAACCCTTGCAAGGAAAAAATCCACACCCGAAGAGATCTAATGTTTGTATTAATCTTCAAGGAAGTACATCAGTACAACAATCATCTCTATAATCTGACAACACTTCTTCGCTCTGTCAACCTACAAAGAACTCATACTAAACCACCATCTCAAGGCTCCAATTTATAGAAGTTTATGGGAGAGAATACCAAAATGTGCACCATAACTCTTTGGAGACTTTAATGGCTACATACACGAACATGCACCAACATGAAAACTTGGGTACCCAGCCATGCAAGAGCATGCATAACATGAAATAACATGCAAGGAAATGCACACTCATGTGATCCGAACCCAAAAAGTTGGGTGCCCAAGAGGAATATTCTCCTAGGATGCTTTGTAACCATCACCGTAATGGGTCCACCTCTTTTAATGCAATTACAATTTGTCATAGGAAAATAAATAATAAATATTTTGTCCCTCATGTCCCCTAGAACACTTTCCAATGGACATGGAAACATATGAATCAACTTAGGATAGCAATTATAATGTCACCTATCTTAACATTCTCCCACTTGATATTATACATTGCAATTAAATCCATGAGATACAAATAAAAAATATATAATCAAGTACATTGATCAAGGCCCATGGTCTTCCTCCACCAAGAGAACTTATCTATAGTCACTAGCTTCATGAGAGAATCTCCAACATTATCCAAAGTGTCAACCTTCTCAATTAAAACTTTACCATTCTCAACCATTTCTTGCACAAAGTGATACTGAAAATCAAAATGCTTAGTATGGGAATGATACATAGGATTTTTGGCTAAACATATGGCACTCTTACTATCACATCCAATCCTCACTGTTGTGTAATCAAAACCAATACCATTATCAAGTCTCTAAAACCAAACTGCCTCCTTAGAAGCATGTGTAGCTTCCATATAATCTCCTTCGATGGTGGAAAATTTAACTTTAGGATGCCTCTTACTCATCCAACCCATTGCACCTCCAAACAAAGTAAAAACATAGCCACTAGTGGACCTTCAACTGTCCAAGTCACCTGCCCAATCTGCGTCAACAAAATCTGGTATGTCCAATGACTTACCCACATCATCAATACCATGACAAAGTAAACAATAATCTAAATTACCACACAAATATATTTAAACACCCTATTAACAAAATTCCAATGATCATTACCAGGGTTAGACATAAACTTGCTCAAAACACCCACTGTTTGGGCTATATATGGTCTAGTGCAAACTATTGCATACATTAAATTACTAGCAATGTTCACTAGTATAAGGAATATTGTATTTCTTTAAAATTATCATCAAAATTAGGAAACATGTCTAGAATCAACTTAGTACGAAATAGAAATGGAATATTTACTAGTTTACAACCATGCATATTAAACCTCTGCAAAATAGTATGAACATACTTACTCTTCCTTAACTAAAGCTTTTTGGGAACCTAATCTCTACTGATCTCCATTCCAAGAATACATTTTTCAACCCACAAATCCCTCATATCAAATATGACAAAAAGTTGAGTCTTAAGCTCCTTAGTCATCACCTTACTGTTACCCATAAACAACATTTCATCAATATACAAGACAATGATTAGAGTTTGATCATGAAAAATAATGATCCTCCTCAGTTATAACAAAACCCGACTTTAATGAAAAGGAATCAAAATTCTAGTACATGTTGGGTGACTATTACAAACCATATAAAGATATCTTTCACCTACAAATGATGTGTTCTTTTCATTTCACAACAAAACTACAAGGTTGTCACATATAAATCTCTTCCTCAAGATCCCCATGAAAGAAATAAATTTTAACATCCATTTTATCTATATATAAATCATAAGCAACAACAATAGATTATTGGAATATAATAGAAGTAAAATTAGCAACAAGAGAGAAAATTTCATAGAAATCAACTCCCTCTCTCTAGGAGTAGCCCTTGGCCACCAATCTGGCCTTATATTGCTCTAGCTAACCATCTGTTCCAAATTTCTTTTTAAATACCCACTTGCATCCAATAGGATTCCTTCATTTGGGAAAAATCACAAGATCCTAGGTATCACAACTATCCAAAGACATCATCTCCTCCTGAATGGCCTACATCCAAGACTCACTCTCTTCTGAAGAAAGAGCTTCCCTGTAGGATCTAGGTCCATCATTAGTAATAAAAAAATCAAATACATAATAAAAATTGGATGGGCTATACTTGTCATCTGGATTTGATTTCCTTTTGGATCTTCTCAAGTTAGGGTAAGGAGTTCTTGCTACTCTTCTTCTTCTGCATGCTCATCCTGCACATCACCTAAACTCTTTGAACCTTCTTCTGCTTCTCCATCCTCTAATTCATCCGGTTGTTCTTCCACATGTGTATCTTCCTACTTTTCAATCTTTATGTCGGAGTGCATATTTTTTTCTTATCTTTCTCCTTTGGTTGTTCCTCACTTGAGTAAGCTCTAAACTCCTTGAAATTCACATATCTAGAGAAAACCATTTTATAAGTTAGTGGATTCCAAAGCTTATAGTTCCTTTTACATTCTCACTGTAGCCAAGAATGATGCTTTTTTCATTCTTTTTGATCCACCTTAGATGCTTCTCTCGAGGAACATGAATAAAATCCTCACAACTAAAGACCCTTAAATGTGAAATAGAAGGCTTTCTACCTATCCAAACTTCATAAGGAGTTTTATCAACAAGAAATGAACAAAGAGATCTACTAACCAAATAACATGCAATACTTACAACTTCTACCCAAAATAATAGATATCAATATTAACACTACTAGACATGCTCCTAGCTCTTTCCATCAAGGTTTGGTTCTATACTATAGGAAAATGTATCCCTTTTCCACACTTA
>VDFB02000736.1:0-55828 GCA_007258455.2 Sequoia sempervirens | reverse complement strand
TTGTATTTAATTAATCCTCCAGAACAAATTTGAGTGTATACAATCATAAATCATTTAAAAAAAATCAGCAACAATCTTATGGTATATAATAGTTTTTTAAATAAATAATTTTTTTTAATCTATTTTCCTCTTGATTTATATTGAGAATTGTGAGTTCATAAATGAAATTATTATTTACATTAATTTTGAATTTCAACTTTATTATTTTTTTGTTTTACTTAAATGACATTGACCACCATTATACCTTCAACAAAATTCTCTTTTATAAAATTACAATATTGATTTTTAAATTGTTAATTTTTTTTAAAAAAACCTTACACTAAATAGACTTAATTATATGTTTACAAAAATTGACTACTACTTATTGAAATAATATGCTATAATATGCTATAATTGTATGTTAATTGCAAAGTGAAAGCATAAGCCCAAGCCAAGAGAAATATGAATTCATGAACCCAATTAACACTTCCATAAGGAAGGGTAAAAAGTGCAAAGATTATACTTTTCCTTTTGTCTTATATCACCTTGCATAAGTGTTTTAAGTATATTGTTTTGTACATGTTTTTTATATTGACTTGCCTTTTTTATTGATTTGACATTTTTATTTATTAATTCTTCACCAAATATTAATGCATCCATTGGATGCAATTTCTTTTATCTATTTAGTCAATTATCATAAAAAAAATAAAAAATTTGAGCAACAATCTTATAGTCAATAATTAATTTTCTTATTTAATAATTTAAAAATATCATTTGTCTATTTTCATATTAGTTTATATTAAGAATTGGTGCATAAATAAATTATTATTTAAATTTTATTACATTTTGAATGCTTAAAATTCTTGTGATAAAATTTCAGCTATATCAATAATGTAAGTTTTGTTCAAAAATTAATTTTTGGCTCAAATTTCAACTCTATTAATGTTTTTCCAATAGTGACATGGTGTGATGGTTAAGTTTTTGTGATGTTGTTCTTGTCATCAAAGTTCAAACCTATTAGGGTGTAATTGTTGAGTATTTATGTTGGGGATGAGGTCCTTGATTGTGACCTCAAAAAAATACTCTATTAATGTTTTGTTGTTGCATTGAACACTATTATAGTCATCATATTAGTTCTTTTGTATTGTGAGTTGACAAGGTAAATTAATAAGAAAATTAATTATTCCTTCAACAAAATCTTCTTTTATAAAATTTCATTGTTGGTTTTTAGATTATTATTTTTTAAGAAAAAGGACTTACACTATTTATAATTATGCACTAAATACACTTAATTATTTGTTTGCAAAAATTGATAATGTGTTATTTTCTAATATGACATTACTACTTCAATGCAAAAATCGACTAGCAAGAGTTTAAGCTATCTACAATTAATGATTCAAAATTACTACAATAGTGCACTATTTATGCAATATAATAGCTACTAAATTTCACATTAACTATAATTTTAACTATCAAATCACTAGTATGAACCAAGTAAATTATGATCAATGACATTGTTGACCCAAAAATCATGTTTCTATTACTTTAATTTAGAACTATTTAAGTTCACAATTATACATATTCTAACAACTCTATTGTCTTCAATAAAAATAATTACTATTTAATAATCTTTATTTCTACTAAATACAAAAACTAATCAATGGAAGAAACCAAACATAATGTACCTCTTGTTTGAGACTTGTAGATTTATATTAAAAAAAATCATCTTATTTTAAAATTATATAGATAGATAGATAGATTATTATCTAGTTTGACATTATGATTAATTTAGTTATTGATTTATGTATTAACATTAGTTAATTTTTAATTTGATGTAGTTAATTGATATTATTTTATTGGGTAGATGTAAGAAGTTGGATTTACAAAATATTTAAAAAGTGTAAATGTTTTTCTTGATTTTTAAAATTTGTTACAATTAGACTAAAAATTTGAAACACTTACACATAAAATCTTAAAAAAGTGTAGTGATATAAATTGTAGTATTTTAAGTCTAGTTTTTAAATACATAATTTATTTAATACCAAATGATACAAATTAATTTTTAATGGACATGTATAAAAACCACTTTTTAAAAGTTACTTTTTTAGGACCATACCATGCACATTAACAACCATAATTTGATCTAAATAAAAGTATTTTTCTGATTCCTTTTGGGGAAAGATGTGTATTATATTGAAGATTGATGAGGATATATTTTATAATTTTTTAAAATATTTTTTTATTAAATTTTTATTGGTCTTAATTGTTGTTTTTGAAAACCCTCGTGTACAACCACCATAATTTGAGCTAACCAATCATTTTTTTATTTTTTCATTGTGTAAATAATTGTTTGTAGATTGATTTCAAATAATTTTTTTACAAGAAACTAAAAAAATTAAAAGTAATTAAAAATTTACAAAAACCTAACATTTCAAGTTTATGGACCAATTTTCTCATAAATTAATTAAAAAAATAGAAAAAGCAATCCAATCATATAAAAAATTATATATCATCATTTATAATGGGTTTTAATTTCATAATTTAAAAAAAAAAAAGTCATCATAGTCAATTTTTTCTCTTGGCATTGCCTTGACTTTGTACTTGTAGGTCCAAGGCTAAGGATTAGGTTACCATGCCTTTTTCAAGCCTAAAACCAAATCAAAAGGTAGGTTAACATTTCATTTTTTTGGAATAGCTACCCACTTTGAAATGGGTACCCATTCTATTTTATGAATTTGTGTACCTACTTTAAAATGAACACCCGTTCTATTTTAACTTTTAAACATCATTTAGAAAATTATCTTTTGCAAGTAATTCAACAAATTTCATTTCTAATATGTCAAATGATTTAATAAAATTTCATTTTATTACTAGTATTGACAAATTAATTATTTTACCAATAATTTGTCAAAATGAACCAATAGGAACAAAGAATTAAAATAGGTTGACTATTTTTTCTAATGTATATAGTTTTTTAAATTTATTTCAATATATGATTATTTTTAATTTTATTGATGTACGATCATATTTGTATGAGGTAAGCATTTTGACTAATGTATCACTATTTTTCACTTTTCATTTAAAAACACTATTTTTAAATATTATAAAATTGAATAATGGATGTGTATAGTATGTCTAGTCAATTATGTACTATTCATATAATTTTTATCCTATTTAAGTTGACTATAGCATAGGAAAAAGTGGAACTATTTTATTTGGTTGATGAATTCATATAATTGATATTTTTTATTGTTTAATTTTTTAATATATTAATTAATATATTATATATAATAATATTATTATTAATAATAATATAATATAATATATAATTAATATATTATTTTGTTAATATATATTATATATAAATTAATTAATATTATAATATAAAAATTAATATTATGTAATATATTAATATTATTCAATCATTATAAAAAAATTAAAAAAAAAATCCAACAACAATTTTATAGTCTATAATTGATTTTTTATTTAATAGCAAAGCATTCAAGATGCACATTTAATTTTAAATTTTAATTAATCAATGTGCATTTTGGTGCTAGATATATAATATTCTCTCTAATTATAAAATGATAGAAAAGCACAAGCCCGAAACATGAGAAATCAACTTACAAAATGAATACAATTAACCATTCCATAAACAAGGGTAAAAAGTGCACAACTTTTACTTTTATTTTTGTCTTATATCATGTGTTTTAAGTATATTGTTCTTGTACATGTTTTTTCTATGGATTTGACATTTTCATTTATTAGTTCAATTGGAATAGTACATGTTTTTCTATTGATTTGACATTTTCATTTATTAGTTCAATTGGAATAGTACGTGTTTTTCTATTGATTTGACATTTTCATTTATTAGTTTAGTTGGAATACTGGTACATGTTTTTCTATTGATTTGACATTTTTATTAGTTTCTACTGGAATAACAAGATATCCATTGGATGCAATTTATTTTTTATTTATTTAGCCAACCATCATAAAGAATTAAAAAAGATGAGCAAAAATTTTATAATCTATAATGAATTTTCTTATTTAATAATTTAAAATGTCATTTATCTATTTTCCTATTAATTTATATTAAGAATTGTCAATACATAATACATAAATGAAATAATTATTTATATTACATTTTCAATGCATTAAATTCTTGTGATAAAATTTCAACTATATCAATAATGTAAGTCTTATTCAAACATTAATTTTGAGGCCCAAATTTCAAACTCTATTATTTTTTTCTACATTGACCATTATTATAGTCATCATAATAGTCTTTTTGTATTGTGATGCGGCAAAATAAATTAATATAAAAATTAGTTATTCCTTCAATAAAATTTTCTTCTATAAAATTATATTATTTACTTTTAAATTATTATTAAAAAAAAAAAACTTATGCGAAATATATTTATTTTGCAAAAAATGATTCACACTTATTGAAATAGGGTGCTACAATCATGTGTTCCTTAATTGCAAAGCACAAGCCCAAAACATGAGAAAACAACTTACAAGTTTAAATGAAGTATGAATTCATGAACCCAATTAACACTTCCACAAGGAAGGGTAAAAAGTGAAAAGATTATTGTTTTCCTTTTGTCTTATATCACCTTGCATAAGTGTTTTAAGTATATTGTTTCGTACATATTTTTATATTGACTTTCCCTTTTTTTATTGATTTGACATTTTTTTAAGATGAAAGGCGATATAGCCTTTATATTTATATTAATATAAAAGTAGAAGATTACAAAATATGATTTTTAGGCTCTTATCAGCCAGATTTTACAATATGTTGATCTTGCAGATATTAAAAACTATCACTGTCTACCTACAAATCTACCCTTTTCCCTTACATTATAATATCAACTATGATTAGCCCAACAATATCATAGAATTAGTAGACTATTTATTTAATAATCCCCTATTTACAATCACTTACAATAAAACTTCTAAGTATTTGATAAACCCACTTTGCAACTATTTTAAAAAACTTTAGAAGCACCCAACCCTTATTCCTCCATGCCATCGACTTGAATTTCATTTTCCCCCTCTTACTCTTGGAGACCTTCTTCATTGTCTTGCCTTGGAAGTGGAGCATTTAGATTTGGAAGACCCACATGTCGAGGATGAAGAGAGGAGCTAGCATTGTCCGGGTTAAGCCTTAACTGAAAGCCATGGTCGACTGGAGCAGAACAAACACCCACCACTGTCTGATACTCTTGACTTGCTTGTACAAGGGGAACAATTAGTGGCTCTTGATGCTCATGAGAAATGAGAGTCAATATAGCATTGACCCTCCTCTTTATTACTTCCGCCATATCGTCTCCCACCACCCCACCATGTCTATCCAAGGCTAACTACATATACCTAAAACTCTACATTTCCAAAGTGTTTTTAATTGCATCTAAGATGGAAATGTAAACATTACCGCTCAGAAGGAAATGTCGTGGGAATAATCCATTGACTCGGCCTTGACCCTTCCACAAGTCGTAGGCTTGCACCACCTTCAGAAGCCTATTATCTAAAAAAAAAACTTCCCTTATCACCTTACAAGAAATTAGCTGCAACATTGGAAGCAACTGAACTAAATCAAAAGTTTTTGAGAGAAAGATGGAAATCAACTATGAAGGGAAGATACATCTTCTTGCCTGGGGGTATACAATTTCATCCCCCAATACCCTCTTTACACTTTTGTGAAATTGAAAACAATGTGATTTGAAAACTTGACCAAGCTTTGCATCTCCGATGGAGTCAGAAAAAGGAAATTCCCATTCAAGAATAGGAAACCACACCCTATAGTTGCATGACAAATATTCCATGGTTGCCCTTCTACACACTCTATAAGCCTGCCAATTATATTTAATTTCACCTCCCTCGTCCAAGGAAGGTGTTTGTTGTATTTCACCACTCATGAAACATTGCAAATTTTGGTGAACAAATGCTTTACTATGAAACAGATTTAACAATCTCTTCACACGCACAAAGTGGATGACCCAACACATGTATGTCACCACGTCCTTTATCCGTGTTGGCTTATGTCTAGGTCCTTCCCAAGAAATCATCGCCCTATTGTAGAGTTAATGCAACACCATCATTAGGTGGAATGTTTTGTACCATTCTTACCCTACACCCATAGAAAATAGATATTAACTTTTAAAAACATGATCGCCTCACTTTCTTGAAGCAATCCACTTTTCCTTGAGAGGAGTGCCCTATTGGCCTCTAATGATTTAATAACTAATCCCTTAGAGTTGTGACTTAGAGATTGGACATCTATACTAAGTAGCTATCTTACTCATCATGAAGGTGCATTTCATTGTCAACCCAAGGACGCAAACTTGAAATGGGTCTGCATTGTATGTGCACTAGGACTCTACTATAGTCATTCATAGACTAGGAAAGAAACAGTACTGGAAATAAAATGTTGGAAAGAAATCAACAACTATGCTAAGCATTAACAACTAGACTGGATATGAAAGATAAAAATGGAAATCTCAACAAACAGACAGGAAACTACTTTGTCTGCCTTGGCTACAGGAACAGTCACATAACAAAATTCTAGTGGTTGCAGGAATAGACAACTACTAAAACTGAAACTAATTACTAAACAAAAAATAAATTTTAAACTAAATGGGTGGAATTCTCACCAAGTGGGCCCCCTTGAGTGAGTCTTCCTTAAGCCAACTCAGCTGTAGCAAATCATAATATCATATTATTTCTTGAAAACATGATTACAACATTTCAACAATATGACTGTATTACTAAAACTAGAAAAATGCAAGTACAATCTCAGAACATCCAACCTTATGAAAAGGGGCATCTGACCATTATTTATAGAGAGAAAAACTTCTAATTAACCCTAACTACCTAGGCAGTCGACTCCATCAAAATAGGAGGATGCCATTTATTGAAAGCATAGAAAAGAGAGGGAGGAAGTTATGCATGCGCCAAATTTGGTCAAATCAGACTTGCCCAAACAAGAATCTAGCACAACACACTCCCTAGATTTTCTCAACAAAAAAACATGACCATTAAAAGGTAGTTACAATATTTTATTCGAATTAGGAATTTTCCCTCCATTGGAAGTTTTCCCTCCTTTGACCTCTTAATGACCATCTTCTTGACTTTCTTGGCAACTGACCAGCTGGCAGGGGTTCCTTCCACTTTTCAAGCTTTGTTGACATCGACATCTTAGTGTAAACCTGCATAATGACATTAACACACACAAACAATTACATATCCACAATTACCTTAAAGTAACATCCATTCAACCACATGTAAAATTAACATAGATAGTTCACATAGCATGTTAATGTCATTAAAAGTCACAAGGATAAGCTTATGCCCAAGGTTTATGGTTTTAAGGAAATAACATGGAAAATGTCAACAACTAAGTGCCAAAGTCTATGGTAACAATAACAAATAGATAATAAACCCTATCAAGATTGAGCCATTAATTGGACTCATCATTTCCCCCCAACCTAATGTTTTGCTAGTCCTCCAGCAGAGGGAGCACTATTCTTTTGCCTAGTCAATGCTTTGAAATCACCAACTGCCAACTGTCCCACATTAGTCTCCGCAGTGTTTGAATTGGGGTCCCAGAAGAATCCTTGCTTGTTCTCTAATATGTTTCATCTTTTCCTTTCTGTAGCTATGCCATACCGATAGTACCTGTAATCTGGCACATGCCATAATAAAGTAGGTGGCTGAAATGTTAATGGAATCCAATACTGTTGTCTCTTCCTTTCAATCTGTATGTATTTTTCAACTCATTTACATGTTGCAAAAATAATTTTGCAAAGAGTGGGGTTCAGCTTGTTTCAACTCATCTATCAAACTGTTCCACCTCTGTGATAAGTACCCCATTACCGTTTTCCTTGTAGTTTTAGCTACCTTCTCATATTCCTTGTAGGCTTCTTCCCTAACATGCATAATCCTATTTTTGTAGCTTGGGCGATAAAGAATTATGTGCCATGTTTGGTAAATGTCTGCAGGGTTACTAGATTCAACCCTGAGGGGCAAGGGAGTATGAAATTCTCTTTCCCTGTAAGTTCTAAATTGCTGCCCTCAGCTAATTTCATTTTGAATATAGGACATAAATGCCCTTAAATGGAGATCTTCGATGTACAGTAATGGGTTCCAATCATGATCATTATTCACAACATATTTGTGCAAGTATAATTCACAGAGCAGATTTTTAACTTCAGGAGGGGAAAATTGGTATGCCTGGAAAAACTCATGTGGAGTGTCAATAGAAGGGCTCAATCCTAAAATAATCCTTGATAGTTTAAAGGAAAGATTCTTCTCCTTCAAATGTAGGGCATACACCCTGGGAGGAGTTCTGCATGCCAGCATTTGGGGCACTAAAGTCACCACATTATCCACCTTTTCGTTCAAGGCATCAATTTCTGCATTCTTTTCTTCAATTTCTTCAATTTATGTATTTTTCTTTTTAACCTCATCCTATAGCTTGCATTTTTCCTTTTTCCACTCCCCCTCTTTCCTATGCATTTCACTCCATAGGTTTAGAGCTAAAAGATTCCATGAAAAAGCCATAGGTTTACGTGTTCCTACCAAAATATTTCCTTTCATCGATTCTTGTTGTTCAAACAACACCAGTTGCAGTGATTCTAGTTGTTCATCCTACTCTGGCTATAGGGGTTCTTGATTCTCAACCTATTTTGCAATAGCAGCAAGCTCTAATAATCTTATGTTTTCTTGTTCTTCAAAAATATTTTTTTCTTCAACATTCACCTACCCCATAGGGGATTTTGTCTCTTCCCTAGGTGTTCTTCTAAGTCCAGGGCTTCTCTTTGGAGGCATATTAGTGGCTGGCCCAACTGGCTTTGATTTCTTAGGAGGGATTTTATGTTTTTCTTTGGCTGCAAGAAGAATAGTGTCATCGGCCTTCCATTTCCTAGGGCTTGGTGTTACTTTTTTTGGCATTTGCTTCTTGGCCTTCCCCTTTCTCATTTTTGCCTCCTTCATTTGTGCTTCCTCTCTCCTAAGGGTAGCCCTAGTTCAAATTGGGGTTTTGGGAAGAACATTAACATCAGATTCTGAGGATGAACTTTCTTCATTTGAATATTCTGACTCAAAGGAGCCAATTTCTATAGCTTTCTCGGTTGCAAGAGGGTTTGAGCTAGGGTTTGCACTAGAGGTTGAAGCTCTAGGAGTGGTTTCAACAACCCTCTCACCCCTACTAACCCTATGAGGTTGAAGCTAACCTCTAGGTTGCATATTTTCTGGTCTAAACTGATCAATGTTTACAAATTCCTCCCATGTCATATTAGACACCTCTTGCAAAGATTTCTCTACTAAATTTTTTATTAAACAATGGTGAGAGAGAATTATCCCTACCTTTTTGCATTTCAGCTACCATGATTGCAAGGAGGTGATACAACACATTGGGCATGTTCATTCTTCTTCCATGTCTCATATGGTTCAAGAGCTTAAAATGCACAAAATGGAGGCATGACTAGCGGCCCTCACAAGTAATATACTTGAAAATGTGGACAACTACTTGTTTCCACTTCTCTGGTAGAGGTTCTCTTCATACCTTGCTTATCCACAACCAATGGAGGGTCACTAGGTTTAGTAAATTTGGCCCTAGCTGACCTTGCATTTCTGGTAGCAGGGTATGGCTCTCCATTGGAAAGTAAACCCATTACCTCTGCAATTCTCTCCTCAATAGAAATCACTTCTAACCCTTTTACCATTGCCTTCCCCTTAGAGAGATTCTGCTCAAATTCTAGCGCAATGTCCTCATTGTAGCTATCAAGTTTCAGGAAATAATCCAACCATCCATAATTCTTGAACTCGGCCAAAGAAAGTGCATCTTGCTGTATCACATCATGAACCATATGTTCATTCCTAATCAACTGACCTCCCATTGTTTCTGCCCACAATCAAGCAAACACTTATGTGGAATTTCCCTTCGTGCAATCTTTCTCTGAAAACCCAATTCCTTCTTCTTCCCACAACTCCTCTATAGTGCTATCACCAATGTCATATGAATTTTACCTTTTTGGTGATGTTTAAGATTATGACTAAGGAAATAAGGAAACATAAATGAAGGGTATCATCAAGAAAAATGGTGGTGGTTTAGTGTCATTTCACACATACAAGCCGCCATTTCACTCTATCATTCAAATTGGCTTATTTCAAATTTGTTGATATGGATGACACATGGACTTGTGAGTTGACACTCCCCCCAACCTAAATTAGAGCACATGTCCACATAGGCTGGGTGGTAATTATGATTTGACAGGGAAGAGTACAATTATATGCTATGTGAAATATCCACATTAATTTACAGTAATTAAATAAATGCACTAAAGATAATTAAGATACAACAAATTGTCACGCACGTACCTAAGAACTTGGAGTATCTTTTGCAAGGAATGTGGAGAAAGTACCGATTTCCTTTAAAAGTATAGTTGAGCAATTAATGTAGTGGTGATGGAATGAAGTGATGGTGAAGTGAAGTGATGGTGGAGTTATGGAAGAGAGAGAAGATGGAGATTGATGGGCGAATGGATTTATTAATGAAGAAGTGGATTCCCACAAAATTGGAAATCTTTATTATGATGTGATTGCATGCATACTTGGATTAGTCAGAAGGAGGGACACTAGGTTTGCTTCCTTCGGCTGCAGGAAGTTCAAAGGTTTGGTGTTGAATAAATTTTTGCATGAATTATTGCTTGGACACTGGTTTATGATATAACCTTAGACGGTGGTCGTTGACTAAGAGTTTGAATCTAACAGGGTCAAGGGTTGTGAGTTGAACAACACCATTGGGGAAGACTTCTGCAACTTCATATAGTCCCAACCACCTTGTCTATAGCTTTCCTGCATTATCTTGATACCTAGAGTCATAAAGGAGTGCCCAGTCACCTAGTTAGAACTGCTTTTCCTTTATGTATCTATCATGCCATTTGACCCTCTGATTTTGCACTACCTCAGTATGATGTAGGGTTGTCTTTCTCATCTCATCCAAAGCATTCAATTGCATGATTTTGTCCTTATGTGCCTCAGATCTATCTATCCTAAGATCCAGTGCAGTCCTAAGAGTTTTATAAATTCAATGGGCATCATGGTTGTCTTCCCATACAGTAATTCAAAATGAATGAAACTTTTGGTTCTCTTCCAAGTTGTCCTATAAGCCTAGACAACTTCAGGCAACCTATTTTCCCAATCCTTCCTGTGAATAGCCACTATTTTGGTCAAGATTGTCTTTATTTCCCTGTTGGTCACCTCAAACTAGCCATTGGCCTGAGGGTGATAGGGGGTAGATTTCCTATGCCTCACATTATATTCATTGAATAATGCTGTGATAAGGGTTGATGTAAACTAAGACCCTTGATCTGTCACTATCTCCCTTGGAACCCCACAATGAGTGAAGATTTCTTCATAGAGGAATTTTGCAACCTTATTATCTCTAGCATGCTTCATTGCTTTAACCTTAACCCACTTGGTCACATAGTCAGTGCAAACCAAGATGTAGGATTTTCCATTTGATGGAGGATCAATGGGACCTACAAAATCAAGTCCCCATTTATCAAATGGAGTGATAACTACCTGGGGATAAAGAGGCATCTCATTAGATTTGGTTGGTCGGACCATCCTCTGACATCTATCACACTTCCTAGTATACTTTCCTGCATCCTTATGAAGTGTGGGCTAGTAATATCCTGTATTAAGAATCTTCATTGTTGTCCTCTTGGCTGCAAAATTCCCTCCATAGGGTTCATTGTGACACACATGCAGTATATCATATGTATCATCTTCCCTTACACATCTCCTCATGACATGATTTGGTCCAGTGTAGAATAAACATCCTGCAATCCATGAGAAAGGAAAAGTCTTCTCAATGAGCACCCTTCTCTCTTTTGGAGAGAAATGAGGAGGAAATCTCCCTGTAACCAGATAATTGGCTATATCAGCATACCAAGGTGTATGCACACTAATGGAAAACAAATATTCACTAGGGAAAGAGTCATTGATGACTTGAGTGTCCTTTGATGTAGTCAATCTGGAGAAAAAGTCTTCTACGACATTTTCTTTTCCTGGTTTGTCAACAATGGTGATGTCAAATTCCTACATCAACAACAACCATCTTGATAGCCTCCCTGAAATCAAGGGATTATTCATGAGCTATCTTATGGCTGCATGGTCTATGTGAACAAATATCTGATATCTTGTTATATAATGTATGAACTTGTTAAGGGCATAGATGACTACCAACATCTCCTTCTTTGTCACTGTGTAATTAAATTCAACTCCTTGTAGGTTCTTGCTGACAAAGTAGATTGCATTCTCAACAAGACAACTCCTATAGCATAGTATGATGCATCTATATGAATATGAAAAGGAAGCTCCCAATTAGGGCCTTTGAGTACAGGAGCATGGGTTAAAGCTACTTTCAAATCAAAGAATGCTTTGTCACAATCCTCTGTCCACTGGAACTCAACATCTTTAGTTAGAAGATTGTACAGTGGTGCTGCCATTTTACTGAAATATTTGATGAAACACCTATAGTATCCTACATGTCCCAAGAAACTTCTAACATCTTTTTTCTTTGTAGGAATAGGAATATTGGTAATCACGTCAATCTTGGTTGGGTCTACTTGAATTCCTTTTTGAAAGATGTAGTGGCCAAGGACTACTCCTTCCTGCATCACCATGAAGCATTTCTCACTGTTTAAAGGAATATTATGGTCTTCACATCTCTGTAAAACCTTACTTATATTTTCTAATGCTTCTACAAAATCAAAACCATAGGTAGTAAAATCATCCATAAAGATCTTCATACAATGATGTGAGATATTTGAAAATATACAAATGAATGCTCTTTGAAAAGTTGTAGGTGCATTACACAAACCGAATGGAAGTATTGAGTAGGCATAAGTCCCCCAAGGATAGGTAAAAGTTGTCTTCTCTTGATGCTCAGGTGCAATTTGTATTTGATTATAACCATTGAATCCATCTAGAAAAGAAAAATATTGCTTACCCGCAAGTGAATCGAGTACTTGGTCTATGAAGGGAAGGGGAAAATGATCCTTTTTGGTGGCAGAGTTTAGTCTCTGTATTCAACAAAAACTCTCCATTTACCTCCATTTTTAGGCACAATTACCAATGGGGACACCCATTGGCTGTCTGAGATAGGGTAGATAAATCTTGCATCCAATAATTTGTGTAGTTCCCCTTTTACAATCTCCCTCAATGTAGGATTGATTCTCCTTTGTGGCTGCCTTACTGGTGTACAATCATTTCTGATATATATCCTATGAGTATAGAGCTTGGGGTCCAATCCTTTCATGTCATGGTAGTCCCATGCGAATGCATGTTGATGGGTCTTCAATAGGTTTGTTAGGGACAACTACTACTCTTGACTCAACTTGATGTTAATATTTAGATGTTTCCCTTCTGACACTTGCATTTATGTGGTTAACTGAATCATAGCTATTTCACTAATGCTTGGAATTTTTAGTCCATGTGGCAGCAATGTATGAAGCATATTAGTTGCTGCAGGAAGTTCAGTTGCAAGAAGAGTGGGAAGAAGTGTCTTCACTGGACCTGCAGAACCAGATTCATGAGTGGATAACTCTTCATGCACCTCACAATGGTTCTAAATTATGTGGGACAACACTTCATCTTCTTCTTGAAGTTTCATGAATGGACTTATGCCTATCATCATGAGTTGTGCCACTGAATTGACTTCCTCGGCCTATTCTCTAACATGTGGCCATATGGGGTTATCCATATCATGGGATGGTTGAGCAAGAGGGTAGAGAACAAGCTTTTTTGTGCTTTTCCCATCAGAAATAGTCACATCCCTTTACCAACATCCAATGTAAGCATTTATTGTGGCTAACCATGACCTTCCTAGAATAATGGGATACTCCCTTAGTGTAGCTTTGGGAGAAAGGATCATGAAATCTAATGGGTACTCCCAAGAGTCTAGTGTTACCACAAGGTCTTCTACTATACCATCTGGTTTGACTGTGGAACTATCATCAAGCTATAATATAGTAGGAGTAGGTCTTATGTTTGCAACATTTAGTTACTATAGGATATCCTTAGTCATCACATTTATTGCTGCTCCCAAGTCAATTAGAGCATTCTTTATTTGGATTCCATTTATAATAACTCCTACCGTGCAAGACTACCTGGGTCAATGTACTTAGGAACAATAACTTTCCCAAGCATGATATCTGCTAACTGTCCCACCACATGAACTCTAGTGGGGTCTTTCTTTTTCCTTCCTGGCTTTTTGAGGCATGCTTCCTTAATTGCCTTGCCATATATGGGGACATCTTTTATGGCCTAAAACAAAGGTATCTTGACACATATGTGTTTCAGCTGATCGAAAATGTCAAAGGTTGTTTCCTCCTTCCCTTCCTTTTGTTTAACAACTTCTAACCTTTGAGGAAATGGTGGATCTTGATACGTTTGCTGAATCGTTTCATAATTTTTAGCCACACTTGGCTGAATGGGGAAATTTTGATGCTCCTCTTCTTCCATAGGAAGCTTGGTGATGATAGGATTGGAAGGATCTAGAAAAGTGGTTCCTGAACATAGATGGATGTCCCTCACACTCACAACATATGTAGGAAATTAATTAGGATTTGCAGAGTAGACTGGCTACTGTTGTGGTTTGTTATTTGGGTTAGGTGTGGGCTAAGTTGGTAACTAAGTATGTCACGTACAACCCCAAAGGAACTAATAACAATAGAACAATTTTTTTTTTTAAAAGAATATAATAAACATACTTAAGTATTATAACATAACATTGTATCATGAGGCACAACTAGTTCCAATGGGGTACACGAAGTGACATAACTATTCTAACCCATAACAACGAAAATAAGATAACAATAAATAATCCATTACGCATATCCACTCATACCCATTTCATCATTTAAAATATCTATCAACTATATCCATATTAATAACATATGCACATATGTCAATACATGGAATTATAAAGTGTTACATCTTCGATAGATACAACTCAACATAACCAACTATAACAAATGATCCTGAATAATTACATGGCCTGAATAATTATTACATCCCAATGATAGAAGAATACAATTATCTGAAAGTACAACTCAATTAATACATATACAAATTACACCAATGTCATCCCAACACATATGGGAGACAATACAACAATGAATACATTACATATGAAGTATATACATCAATCTGGTACATAAGGACACTGGATCATCAACATCCGCCAAAACCTGCAAGTAAAAGATACATCTGCAACAGAAGAGGGAACCCAATGGGGTGCGAAGCACGTTCCACCCAACCACCCCCGTGCTGAGAGTAGACAAGGAAGGGTCCCTGACCAAGTACGCCTAACAATCACAAAGACTAACTCCAAAGACAACTTAACATCCAAAACCACTTAGAAAACTCACGACAACCATTCCAAGAGGCACAACAACAATGAACTCAAGGCATAATAACAAAGACCTCATCCAACAATAACCAAAGAGAAAACAAGGCACATAACCACTGAAATCACAATATTACTTCACAACTACAGTCACAAAGTCACTTAACATGAGGTTACAATGCTTCCAGAGAACAAGATCATGACCATCGCACAAAAACTGGCTAACTGTTGACATAGGAAGAGTGTCATGCATAAATTTCCATGAGTTACCCTGGCTCAACCTTCCTAGGCTACCGGACCCCCATCCTGGGTTACCCTGGCTTGCCTCTACCGGCCGCCGGACCCTCACGCAAAACTATGCGTCCCATCTCATCTCGAGCCTTATCATTCACTTGCTTCACGAGAGAGACATCCTTTATCTTTATTAGTGTGAAAGCCCCCCCATTAATTCATTTAGATTATCACTTAATTAAACTCTAGGTAGGTTACCCTGGCGCCCCTTTGTGTGCCGGACCCCCACAAAGAGCCACTCTCCTATCGACAACACACAAGGCACGATACCACAATAGGTAACTAAACAACATATACTCTCCAATCCAAGGAGAAAAACCAAACAAGGAACCCACTCCAACCGCTGGAGGAAACTAATCCAAATACACACTCCTTCCAAAGGAGGTACAATTCTCATTACCCACTCCTACTTCCTAGGAGGCATAAATCCCCGTTCGTGGAAACCGGGTACCACATCAAGTACAATTCATCAAGGTGATTCACAAAATGAACCACAACAGAAACCATCCCACTCAAGAAAACCTCTCTGGAAGACTTACAATACCCTTAACCCTAATTGCCCGACATGGGGAATAAAAGAACATGACAGAAAAGCATTCAATCTCTAGAAGCCCTTAACAATAACTTAAACTCCTAAGAAAGATAAAATAAATTTAGGACTATCCTAAACAACTCAAAAGAACTATGACGAAAATACCACAATTATACCAATATTAAATAGATCTAAATAATCAAATATACATATGGATAGTCACCTAGCATTATTAACAAAATTATTTAAACACACTCAAGGGACTTCACAATACATATCTTGACACAACAAATATTGTGTTTTGTTTTAAATCCTACACCTTATCTATCCTATCAAAATTTACCCTTCAATTCAATATAATGATGTAACATATGACACCCTTCTAAATGCACACTTGTTCCTTGATGTTTCAATACATACATTTATACAAATACAAGCAGCATAAGACAATCATTAAACTACCTTCAAAATGAC
Organism: Sequoia sempervirens; assembly: GCA_007258455.2. Taxonomy (NCBI): domain Eukaryota; kingdom Viridiplantae; phylum Streptophyta; class Pinopsida; order Cupressales; family Cupressaceae; genus Sequoia; species Sequoia sempervirens. Next base: position 39,134 of record VDFB02000736.1, on the reverse strand, counting down.
AAATCAACTATGTATAATGAAATCGTATTCGATTTCTCTCTATTGAAGTCTCAATTACACATGCACCTATTTAATTATATAAGATCTTCCTTTCATAAGAGGAATCCTAAATTAATTTAACCAAATCTTCTAATTATATGAAACAAATAGACTTTTTTCTACTTAATTCCCATTCTGCTCTTCCACAAAACAATTATTATTAAGATAAAAATTATTCTTTTTAATGCTACCTTAATGAATATACATGTATATATATATATATATATATATATATATATAAACATATATGCATATGTATATATATATATATATATATACATCCAAATGAATATCTATAAACATGTATCTACATTTATATACTTATATATATCTATTTATATATATATATATATATATATAATTGCAGTTGCTGTTATAAAATCATAATTCAGACTAAAAGTGTGAACACTTAAATATATAAGCACATATATACGAATACAGATTTATATCTATATATACGTTCAAGTAAATCGAATATTATACATGACCATGTTCATAGAACACTTAAATATATAAGCACATATATACGAACACAGATTTATATCTATATATACGTTCAAGTAAATCGAATATTATACATGACCATGTTCATAGAACACTTAATATTTGAATGGGCATGCTGAAAGGTTATAGATTTCAAAAAAAAGGAGGGTCATACACATCGATTACTAACAGTTAAACATAAACAACAAATTCTTACAAGTACCAACTAACAGAAGTCATATTTTAAGTTGATAAAGTTAGATGCTAAATATTTAGGCTACATATAATCGAATTCTAATATAAGACCAACCACGCTCCAAGCAATTTTCATCAGGCTGTCCTCTATCTTTTAGGAGTATCGAAAGGCTCACGTAGGAAGGAGATTGATGAAAGATAGAGGAATTAGAAAGGTACTCTAACGAAGATGGACTGAAGACCATAAAATGGTACATGCTTTTTGCGAAGGAAACAGATCACATCCAAAATACACGTTGGCAGATCTATTTTCATCTCATTTACTAGATTGTACCAGAATGAAAGCATTGGAAGATAGCCTAAAGGTCCATGCCCAGGTGCTAAACAAAATCAGGATTCAATCATAATGCATCGGTAAACAGTAAACTTCTGAATATGTATGTGAAGTGTGGGAGTCTCATAGATGCACACAAAGTGTTCGATGGAATGCCTCAAAGAGACGCAACTCATGGAAGGCAATGACCACCGGATATGCACAAAATGGATTTTATAAGGGCGCTGTCCAAAATCATTGATTAATGAAGCACTATGTAACACATTCTAACATTGTAAGCTCTATTTGGGGCAAGGCGCGCACTGCCATGCAGATTAAGCAAATGGGATGGCAGATACTTCACACATCAGTAACTCTTATCCCATTACATATATAGTAAAACATGGTTGACCTCCATGCCAGTGCCGGCTAACTTGGATATACCCTAACCAAAGGCGTAAGAATACGGCTGAGTATTTCCAACAAGAATACGGGCTGAGTATTTCCAACAATATGTATTTATTTTAAATCTAAGAATGCAGCGACCTGGGTGCAATGTGCTTGGCAAAAATGGACTCATATTTCACATCAATAACATTCAGACAAGGACAGTGCATGACTAAAAGGGGAACAACGCATGGAGCAGGCCCATAACGAAGGACAAAAGAAGCACATAAGATGGCGCGGTGGTCTGTTAGAGAAGTTTACTTAAGATCCAGGAATTCAAGGGTCGTCACCCAAGTGGTAGATATGAGCATTCACACAACCAAACTACAGAGATGAAAAGAGACTAAAGGCGCATAAACTTGTCAGGAAACAAGATAAAATCAAAAGTTAAGAATTTGAATTCTCTCATAAACTTAGCCACCTGCGATTGGGACCGTCGAATATATGACTTCAGTCTAAAAGCAGTCATTAACAACAATGCGTATTACAGAATTACAGAGATCACTCCGATTGGAAAGAGGTCGACTGCGTGAACAAACTGTAGTTCACATGGAATGATGCAAATCAAAGGGTATAAGAAAGGTTGAGCATAGGCTGGAAGAGATCCCATAAACATTCTGACAGGCCAACGAAGAACCTCATGACTAGTATGGAGAACAATAAAAGGAGAGGCACAAGCAGATCTACAGCATAAAAGTGAATGAGGAACTGACGCACAAAGCCAGATGAGGCAGACAAAACCCAAAAGCATTGCCAAAAATAAAAGAAAGTTGTAGGGATTCATATCGAACATGACCAATGAAGGAGAATTAAATGCAAGTATGATATCATCGAGGATAGACAAGTAAAAGCCACCGAACATAGCAGGACGTTACTGGAGCATGCACAGGAAATTTCTAAGTATTCAATATGTATATATATATAGCAACCACATCAAGTAAAGGAACAATCAACAGTATAGCTCTAAGAATGGACCCGAAATACAAAGACAATATAGTGATGCACTGTTACAAAGGCAACACTTGCAAAGCAAAGGGAGGCAAGCAAACAAAGTGAATGGAAGAATAGGAAACTCGCTTACATAATCAGAAAATGGACTTTCAACATCTAATGCAAGGAAACTTTATTGTAGATCGACCAAACAATAACAATGAAGTGACCCCAAGAAAGGTCAAGCTGGAATGAGAGGACCGACTTCCACATTATATCTACAATGACTCCCAGCTCAAAACTGAGAAAATCTAATTCATACCAAAGGAGATTCAGTGACGAACCTGGAGTCCTACGTTGGAATTCAATGAAAATGTGTTGTAAGGATTTCTTTCGCAGCCAGTGCTCCACTCCAAGATTTACGAAGCTGCGTGCAAGCCCATCCCCCCTTACTTTTCCTTTCTAGATCCAAAAACTACAGAGCAAAATTTCAACCAGAAAACTTGTGTGTGAATAATTTCCTGATCAAAATAATAAATCACCAAATAAAATCAATAAATATTTTTCTGCTTTCTTTTCCAAAAATCCCCTTTCCTTATTGGCCCTTTTTCAGCTTTTAAAAGCTCACCTTTATCCCATATTTTAATTGGAATAATTTATTTAAATTTAGATATTATCTCCACAATTTTTTTTTCCTAAATTAATATTAATAAAAATAATATTTAATTACTCTCAACTATATTAATTTAATTATACTTATTTTCACTTTTAATTAATTAAATCACTTTTAATTTATTATTTATTCAATTTTAACATTTTTCTAACTCTTGATTAAATCAAATAACAGTGATACAATAATTAATTATTTTATGAATTACGATTAATTAATTAAACACTAACCAAGAATAAAACAAATACTCAAAAATAAAACTACATACAAGACAACGACGACACTTCAGTCAAAACACGACGACTCACAACAGACGACGGACTTGGGACGGGGACACTTCCAAGCCTACTCCCTTTTTCAACTTTTACCCATTGGGTTAATTTATTGCTCGCCCTGTCCTGCCGAAGCAGGTGGAATCGAGACTTATTCCTGCAATCCTGCATCCAAATAAACGTCAAGTAGCACATGTATACATATGAAATCAACATCCTATCGTGAGAAGGAATTGCAGTGTAGCAGGGCACTCGTGAACGAGTGATGCTACACTGTCCTCTCACCTAATCTATTCTAACAATTATAATATCGATAATGAGTTAACATTTCTAACCTAATCGACATAAGATAACATGATATTAAACTATTGCATCTTAACTAATTATTAAACAATTGCATCATATAATAATACTGAATTTAAATAACATCACCATAAGATCATCACATTGACATATAAACATTAATGGCAATTCATTTAAATAAACAAATAATCCAAACAACGCACAGAGTATCATCAATCATCCTAATAATGTCATATCAAACGAATAGGTCCACTCAAGGAATAACATCATCAACTACAACCAACCAAATCAACCCTAATAGTATCATCATAGAAATTAATAAGTCTAAGCAGTATGAGGGGTATTACATCCTCCCCCCCTAGGACATGGCTTACTCCTGGAAGCCATTAAATAGATAAGAGTAAGCACACAACAACCACGCAGAGAACATGCCGCAAAACTCTATAACTACCCACATATTCATTCATTTCCTATTACCATATTCCATAATTCATACCATATAGCACGCAAAAGCAACTCCAAAACCACATAGGGTCAATCAGGCAATCGCTTGCACAATGAGGTAAAGCACAAGAAGACATAAAAGAGTGGACATAACCACAAGGCTGGTTGTCATCCACCACACACAGCACACAAAATTCACACACAACACAATTGTCCATAATGCATTGTACACTACACCGAGGGTCCTATCCCTTCCACTAGTTTCCTGTGTCATTGGACTTACACCATGTAACAACGACTTCCGGGTAGCCCAATCAGATCAACCCAAAAAGGAACACAATAAACTAATGAATAAAGCACCTAGGTCAACACCATGGCTCATAATGCCTGGAGTATTACCTACGCAACTAACAACTTAATGGGTCCACATTATCCCAGAGTGCCCAGTGTTTAAACTTGGGCTCTGATACCAAGCTGTCACGCCCCGCCGTGCGAACCCCAAAGGAACTAACAACAATGGAACATTTTTTTTTTAAAACAGAATATAATAACATTCTTAAGTACTATAACATAACAATGTATTATGAGACACAACTAGTTCCAAAGGGGTACACGAAGTGACATGACTACACTAACCCATAACAACAATAATAAGATAACAATAATTAATCTACTACGTAATCTATTCATTCCCATTCCATCATTTAAAATATCCATCAACTATATCCATAATAACAACATATGCACATATGACAATACATGGAATTATAAAGATATAAAGTGTTACATCTTCGACAGATACAACTCAACATAACCAACTATAACAAATGATCCTGAATAATTACATGGCCTGAATAATTATTACATCCCAATGATAGAAGAATACAATTATCTGAAAGTACAACTCAATTAATACATATACAAATTACACCAATGTCATCCCAACACATATGGGAGACAATACAACAATGAATACATTACATATGAAATATATATAACAATCTGGTACATAAGGACATTGGATCATCAACATCCGCCAAAACCTGTAAGTAAAATATATATCTGCAACAGAAGAGGGAACCCCATGGGGTGCGAAGCACGTTCCACCCAAACACCCCCGTGCTGAGAGTAGACAAGGAAGGGTACCCGACCAAGCACAACTAACAATAACAAAGACTAACTCCCAACAAACACATAACATCAAAGACCACCTAGACAACGCACGACAACCATTCCAAGAGGCACAACAACACTTCACTTCTGAACATAACAATAAAACATCTTCCCAAATAACAACTAGTCACACGCACAACTTTAATGAACTCAAGGCATAATAACAAAAAACCTCATCCGACAATGACCAAAGAGAAAACAACAAGGCACTTAACCACCACATTCACAATATTACTTCACAACTACCATCACAAAGTCACTTAACATTAGGTTACAATGCTTCCAGAGAACAAAGATCATGAACATCGCACAATAACTAGCTAACTTTTGACATAGGAGGAGTGTCATGCATAAATTGCTATGAGTTACCCTGGCTCAACCTTCTTAGGCTACCGGACCCCCATCCTGGGTTACCCTGGCTTGCCTCTACTGGCCGCCGGACCCTCACGCAAAACTATGCGTCCCATCTCATCTCGAGCCTTATCATTCACTTGCTTCATGAGAGAGACATCCTTTATCTTAATTAGTGTAAAATCCCCCCCCCATTAATTCATTTAGATTATCACTTAATTAAACTCTAGGTAGGTTACCCTGGTGCCCCTTTGTGTGCCGGACCCCCACAAAGAGCCACTCTCCTATCGACAACACATAAGGCACGATACCACAATAGGTACTAAACAACATAAACTCTCCAATCCAAGGAGAAAACAAAACAAGGAACTCACTCCAACCACTGGAGGAAACCAATCCAAATACACACTCCTTCCAAAGGAGGTACAATTCTCATTACCCACTCCTATTTCTTAGGAGGCACAAATTTCCCGTTTGTGGAAACCGGGTACAACATCATAGTACAATACATCAAGGCGGTTCACACAGTAATCCTCAACACATAACATCCCACTCTAGAGAACTTCTCCGGAAGACTTACATAGACCCATGACATTCAAAGTTATCATAAACAAGATCAAATGTATAATGAACACATGATTAAGCTATTGAACATACTTTTGTGCAACGTCATTCTTCTTATTAACCCAGTTTAAATAAAACAACTTACCTATTCTATTACATAATCTACTTACCAAAAATAGCAATTATTTTAATTACATACATGCAAATAGAACTCTTTTCATTTATTTTAGTTTACCAAATTCACTAATTTCTTTAAGAAGTTAAATATACCCAATTTATATCCTCGTTTCTCTACATTTCAATTATGTATATTTATCTACTTCCCTTATTTATTTACACAGTTTGCTTTTTCTACAAAATCTCTACTTTCCATATATATATATATATAATATGAAAACTATTTTTAAATAATAATAAAAAAAATGGTAAAATGGAATCACCTACTTACAAACGTAAATAAATATACTTACATATATATTAATACGTGTAAGCTAATCATTACAATGTGCGGTTTATATTTCAATAGTTGTATTTAAATAATCTCACATATATATATATATATATATCAAATACCAATTCTAAACCAAATACCTTGAATTACTTAGTGCATTGCAAATGTAACAATCTTCAACACTGTATAATTATCGAACCTCCAAATATTATGTATGCAACAAATCACCAATATATATATATACATATATATAGCAATCTTCAATGGTAACATAGTCAACAATTACAAGACAATAAATTCATCGAACCCACCATATATCTATAGTGATCTACCTGAAGTTGAGTGCCCAACAAATTATATGAAAAATGAAAACCAAATACATTACCCAACAAATGGACATCACACTTTTATTGAAATACAACAACGTCAATGGTCTCTGCTTGTCGATCTCAAACAGAATAAAGAGAAAGAACGAATAAAGAGGAAGGCATTGCAAGGGCAGTCTGCTAAGTATCTAAATATTGTGAGCTTCACTTGGGTTTCAACCGAATGCCGTCACACAGGTGAGAGAGGGTTGCGATTACCTCACACATCAGTGACCCTAAAGTATTACATATTTAGTAAAACATGGTTGACCTCCATGCCAGTGCCGGCTAACTTGGATACACTCTAACCAAAGGCGTAAGAATATGGTTGAGTATTTCCAACAAGAATACGGGCTGAGTATTTCCAACAATATGTATTTATTTTAAATCTAAGAATGCAACGACCTGGGTGCAATGTGCTTGGCAAAAATGGACTCATATTTCACATCAATAACATTCAGACAAGGACAGTGCATGACTAAAAGGGGAACAACGCATGGAGCAGGCCCATAACGAAGGACAAAAGAAGCACATAAGATGGCGCGGTGGTTTGTTAGAGAAGTTTACTTAAGATCTAGGAATTCAAGGGTCATCACCCAAGTGGTAGATATGAGCATTCACACAACCGAACTACAGAGATGAAAAGAGACTAAAGGCGCATAAACTTGTCAGGAAACAAGATAAAATCAAAAGCCAAGAATTCAAATTCTCTCATAAACTCAGCCACCTGCGATTGGGAACGTCGAATATATGACTTCAGTCTAAAAGCAGTCATTAACAACAATGCGTATTATAGAATTGCAGAGATCACTCCGATTGGAAAGAGGTCGACTGCCTGAACAAACTGTAGTTCACATGGAATGATGCAAATCAAAGGGTATAAGAAAGGTTGAGCATAGGCTGGAAGAGATCCCATAAACATTCTAACAGGCCAACGAAGAACCTCATGACTAGTATGGAGAATAATAATAGGAGAGGCACGAGTAGATCTACAGCATAAAAGTGAATGAGGAACTGACGCACGAAGCCAGACGAGGCAGACAAAACCCAAAAGCGTTGCCAAAAATAAAAGAAAGTTGTAGGGATTCATATCGAACATGACCAATGAAGGAGAATTAAATGCAAGTATGATATCATCGAGGATAGACAAGTAAAAGCCACCGAACATAGCAGGATGTTACTGGAGCATGCACAGGAAATTTCTAAGTATTCAATATGTATATATATATATATAGCAACCACATCAAGTAAAGGAACAATCAACAGTATAGCTCTAAGAATGGACCCGAAATACAAAGACAATATAGTGATGCACTGTTACAAAGGCAACACTTGCAAAGCGAAGGGAGGCAAGCAAACAAAGTGAATGGAAGAATAGGAAACTCGCTTACATAATCAGAAAATGGACTTTCAACATCTAATGCAAGGAAACTTTATTGTAGATCGACCAAACAATAACAATGAAGTGACCCCAAGAAAGGTCAAGCTGGAATGAGAGGACCGACTTCCACATTATATCTACAACGACTCCCAGCTCAAAACTGAGAAAATCTAATTCATACCAAAGGAGATTCAGTGACGAACCTGGAGTCCTACGTTGGAATTCAATGAAAATGTGTTGTAAGGATTTCTTTCGCAGCCAGTGCTCCACTCCAAGATTTACGAAGCTGCGTGCAAGCCCATCCCCCCTTACTTTTCCTTTCTAGATCCAAAAACTACAGAGCAAAATTTCAACCAGAAAACTTGTGTGTGAATAATTTCCTGATCAAAATAATAAATCACCAAATAAAATCAATAAATCTTTTTCCGCTTTCTTTTCCAAAAAGCCCCTTTCCTTATTGGCCCTTTTTTAGCTTTTAAAAGCTCACCTTTATCCCATATTTTAATTGGAATAATTTATTTAAATTTAGATATTATCTCCACAAAATTTTTTTCCTAAATTAATATTAATAAAAATAATATTTAATTACTCTCAACTATATTAATTTAATTATACTTATTTTCACTTTTAATTAATTAAATCACTTTTAATTTATTATTTATTCAATTTTAACATTTTTCTAACTCTTGATTAAATCAAATAACAGTGATACAATAATTAATTATTTTATGAATTACGATTAATTAATTAAACACTAACCAAGAATAAAACAAATACTCAAAAATAAAACTACATACAAGACAACAACGACACTTCAGTCAAAACACGACGACTCACAACAGACGACGGACTTGGGACGGGGACACTTCCAAGCCTACTCCCTTTTTCAACTTTTACCCATTGGGTTAATTTATTGCTCACCCTGTCCTCCCGAAGTAGGTGGAATCGAGACTTATTCCTGCAATCCTGCATCCAAATAAACTTCAAGTAGCACATGTATACATATGAAATCAACATCCTATCGTGAGAAGGAATTGCAGTGTAGCAGGGCACTCGTGAACGAGTGATGCTACACTGTCCTCTCACCTAATCTATTCTAACAATTATAATATCGATAATGAGTTAACATTTCTAACCTAATCGACATAAGATAACATGATATTAAACTATTGCATCTTAACTAATTATTAAACAATTGCATCATATAATAATACTGAATTTAAATAACATCACCATAAGATCATCACCTTGACATATAAACATTAATGGCAATTCATTTAAATAAACAAATAATCCAAACAACGCATAGAGTATCATCAATCATCCTAATAATGTCATATCAAATGAATAGGTCCACTCAAGGAATAACATCATCAACTACAACCAACCAAATCAACCCTAATAGTATCATCATAGAAATTAATAAGTCTAAGCAGTATGAGGGGTATTACATTAATATTAAGTAAGAATAAAATAATATATAAATATGTCATTGATTATTTAATTATTTATCATGTTAAGTACATGTAAGTAATTAAATTAATATTTGAAAAAATAATTACACATAAATTTGTTAATTGATATGCAAAAATTCTTCCACTCTCAAATTCAAACTCCAAGTATTGTCGATAATGTTGACTTCATTAACTTCGGTCATGGGGCTCAAAGAGTATAGGGAGAACAAGTAAGATTGTGTTTCATATAGAAGAGATAATTGTTTTATTTATGTATAGTTTTTATATTAACTCCAGAGAAGGTTTCGTATTACAATAGTTGTAATGATCATAACATCGTCTCCATCAAGATATTCCACTTCATGGGAATTAATAACATCTCTGCTAATGTTGAAGTAATATTGTCATTTATTTGGTTAATGATAATAGTGTTGACACTACCCCCATTGACCCGTACTAGTTACATACTCATTGATGGTTTCAAAAAAAATAATAGTAGTGTTTTGTCTTAGTGTAAATTTGGGGCATTACATTGTCAAACTAATTGATGATCAAATAAATAAATGTATCATGAACAAAGGCTTGAGCCATCTAGGACACGAGTTTATATTTATTATTATTTATTTTTGGATTTAAATAATAACATTATTATGGAGGGTTAAAAGTTATTTAAATAATAATATTAAGTGTTGTCTAAAGGATAAATTAGAATATATATATTCCCATTCTCTTTCAGAAATAATTTTTGAAATCATGACTAAATAAAGAGGTTATCATTATTAATGTTCCAACGATGATCATATAATATTATTAATATTGGGAAATTTTGATGCTAGTATTAGTAACGTCTATTTATATACTTCCTAAGGTGGTTGGGTAGTGTTTCAATATTGTTCTTATGCTAATGAGATAATAAATTGTTGTTAATGATTACCAAGGCTTAAGAAATGAGGTTCTTGCTATGGTTCATTTGAATCCAATCTCGAGATCATTCTTTTGTAAATATGCCTAGGGGGCGTATAGGTATTCATAAAATAATACTAAGCCCACTTCTACTTGAGATAAAACTGAATGCTACAAAGAGAGAGATGTAATTAGGAAATTAGATGATGATGGAGTTCATATCTTGAGTGGTAACAATTTAAGAACCCTATAGGCTAAATGTTATTAATAAAATTAATGTCAAACATGATAGTCAATCACACCAAGTGTGTGGTTGTTAATTGTTGGTGTTGATACCTATGTTTGTTTTTCGTGATAAAGTAAACTAAAAAAAAAAAAAAAATTGTTGGCTTTTCCATGTGAAAATTTTAGGCATGACACTTGGTATCAGAGCCCTAGGTTGCAACCCTAGGGAACTCTGGGAATAAATTGGGAATTAAGTATTGTGTGTACGCAAAACACCTTGTGCTAGTTAGAATAAAATGTTAAATCTAAAAGATTCACATGGTGTGATGCATGAGAACTTAGTTTAAACATATGACCTAAATAAGGTTTCAAAGTACTAAATGATCAGGAAGTGACCATTATAGATTGGTCAAGCAAGCAACTAATTAAGGGATTCAACTTTTAAAAGAAACTCAAGTCTAAATGTTGTGCATTAATAAGGTGAATGCCTAGATCCCATATTAAACTAGTTAACTAGGATTATGACATTAATCTAGCTTGTTGTTATCAAATTTCCTTAAAACCTTAAAAAGGGTATAATTGAGTTATGAGCCATAGTCCTTGTTGTAAATGCGTGAATAGAGTAATAGGACATACTGAGGTGTAACATTAAGGAAATATTATTTTGTTGAATTTTAAGGCCATAATTCTTCAATACAATAGTAAGGTAATTTCCAAAAGTTATGGGCATTTGAAGTGCAACATATTTTCTTTAGTATGAAGAAAGGATACAATATCATAATTATATTTGGAATCATGTAACTAGTCAAAAAAGAAGAAGAGCATTTTATGAACCATGAAAAGGATTAGTGTGTTGAAGGTTGTAATTAAATAAGTTTAAATTTATAAACCCTTAAATTGATTAAATCAAATTGACAAAAAAAATAAAAAATGAAACAATAGAAAACCCTCGAACTAGGTATTATGAGGAAAATGAGCACCCATATAGATAGATTTAAACTCTTGACAATGATTAAAACTAAATATTTAGGATGAAGGTTGTTTGACAAAAGAATAAGGACTTATTTATATATTGGTATTAATACACTTAGGAACTAGTATCTTGTATGCTTTAGATCATGCTATTTATAGGCCATAACCTATTACCTAAAGAATTTTGATTTACATATAAGTGTATATGGGTTAACCTTATGAAGCAACACACGATTAACTTTATGGGTGGTGGGAGGAATTTTGGGAATAATGGAATCAACTAAGGATCAAAGCCTTGCAACACATAGTAAATCCAATGTTGAAAAGTGGTCAAAAACATATTTTTTCCTTCAATTAAATAGTTAAAATTTAAGTTATTCAAAAACTTTTGCAAGAAAAAGGGGACGTAGTGAATCTAAATAGAACTACAACTACTAAAAATTTGATTTGTTTTACCTATAGACTAAAATATGAAGAGAAAGTAAATGAATCAAGTCAAAGGTGAAAATGTGTAGAAAGTTACAACTGAGTTAAGATTGGTGAAAAAAATAATTTAGATATTGCATAAACAATTTCATTCTTGTAATTAATTATAAAACCTCCATGAAGAGACCATATCAAAATTTGAATTTGAATTTTAAATTTTATCTAGAACACATGCTATTACTACCTTCCTTATAAGTGAGCTAAGAACTAAAGATTTGTTAGTGCGAAAATCAGAAAGGATGCATGTCAAATGGGAAGTAATAATGCACTCGGTTACATGTTAACCCTGGAAGGTTGTGTTCATGTCATAAGAATTGAATAATGAATTGTACAAATTGATAAATTGAATAATGAATGATGTGTGATTCACAGTGTATTAAGTGATTAGAAAGTTAAAACTATATAATAAGAGACACTAAAGTAGACTAGTAAAACCTTCAACTAATGTTGTGAGTTCTATACCAGTAACTATGCATACTCTTTTAAGGAAAAACATATACACTCAAATGTAAAGGAGGAAACATAAAAGGTAGATAAAAATTTCTAGAATTTTACTTATTATGCATTTTTATGAGGTTAAATGGAATTATGATTGTAACAATGATGATTACAACATGTGAGTAAATAGTTTAGATTTATATAGCGAAATGCAAGAATTGTAAAAGATATTAATGGGTTGTGAGAATTACTATTCCATGAGTTATTATGTGTTTTATGCATCAAATGTATTTTCTTTTCTCATATTTCCATGTTTCAAATGAAAATGATTGACTACTTTCCCTATTAAGTGAGAAATCCTCTTTAACAGGCTATGAAAAATATAGTGGAATTACCCATATTGATATGTTAATGAACATAACAAACATAGTTGAATGAAAGAAGAATAATGGTATGGATAAATATAGAAAATTGATCTTGATCATATATGTGATGTCAAAAACTTAGTAAGATGGGAGGTGTGGTGTGCCATGTATTGTTAAATTCTAGGAAAATGGAGTAATTTACATAAGCTACATTTGTGCATCAACTAGAGATTCCTTTTACCTATGCAAAGTGAGTAGATATGTACAAAATTAAGAAGCAAAGTGAATATTGTTTAAAGAAAAATAAGTGTGTGTAAGTTAATTGATTTTGTTCTACAATATGGTGAATTTCATAAAGTGTATTATGTTATGACATGTGAAGTGAAAACCAGTAAATGTGTTGTGCCCCAAGTATGAAATACAGAGTATCTGACTTGGGATAAGGGTGGTGGACATCTAGTATGATCCCCTATATGTACCCTTTGTGATGGCCTTTATGTAAGCTAGCAAGTTGTGAGTTCAAATAACTTTGTTATGTGTATAAGTGTGTATTAAATGAAATGTGGTGTATTCCTTTGTGTTAGTTTTATTTTTATGTTAAATGTGTACCCCTAGCATTTGGTTCCCCCTTATGGGAGTGTGATGCCAGCTAGTGTAAATAGGGGTTGAGAGGCACATGTTCTCCCATCGGGAAATTATGAGCTCAAGGTGTTGTCCCTAATCCTAACAAAGGATCTATGTCGAGTCATTATAATCCTCCCATGGATGTTGACCGCGGCCTACTCCCCCACATATGAGAGCCACACTTGTTGGTTCATAGTGAAAACCTATTCCTTGATGTTTATAACCCATGGGTAAAGGATGGAATTTTATGGACCACCAACTACTCATATTTATGTGGTCAAGGACCACTAGTTACTTATATTTATGTGGTCAAGGACCACAATGATACAGATTTTGTGGTCAGGGACCACCAGTTATTCATATTTTTGTGGTCAAGGACCACCAATGATACAGATTTTGTGGTCAAGGACCACCAGTTATTCATATTTTTGTGGTCAGGGACCACTAGTTAATGCATGCTATTATACTTATGTGGTTAGAGAACCACCATTCCCCTCCTCCCCTTTAGGTGGCTTATCAAGTCACGTGGTGCTTGTAATGTGCATATTTTATTGTCAAAATATGAACTATTGGTAATTCTTAATTGATGTTTTATTTTATTATGCGCCAGCAGTGTGAATTTTTGCATTTATTTCATTAGGCTATTTAGCCATTTGAAGGTTGTTATAGTCCAAATTGCCTCAGGGACTTGTTTAGTTTTATTTTTTGAATTAAGACTAGAATGTTGCAACGTAATTACAATTGATCTTTATTTTGTTTCTCTTTGAAATTGATAGTTTCCTCTTTGAGAGTTTTATTGAAACTTTGGTTTATGATCTTATGTTACTCAGTTTGAGGCTTTCTACTTGTTTGCAAATTACTGGCATGTCTAGTGTAATGTGAAATCTGTAAACTGCCATATCCCAAGGGGTTCCCTGGCAGGTCGTATGGGGGAGCAGATGCGCTGGGGAGTTATTTTGAAGGGGGCTGTAAATGGGACCAGTATGGGACAGTCATTAATCCATTCTTCCCCTCGTTCTATGATTGTTCTTATCAGTATGGAGGAGTCCTTAGAGAAGGGCCTCGAGACCATCTTTCCTAATAATTATGGCATCCAAGAATATCCATCCTTGTAAACCCCATTGAGCCTTGTGATGTGAATTATGTGTAATTGTTGTGATGTATGGGTAAATTTGTAAATAGATTACATGTGTAAATACTTGACTATTATGTGAGAAAGAAAGTGACAGATAAAATTGAGACTCTATTTTGAGACATGAATTGATATTAGGACAAAAATATTTTCTAACATCATGAGTGATGTTTAGGATGGAAAACATAACCTTGAAGGGTATCCAAGGATATGTATTAGATATATGTTGATCTCAAGAATATTAACTACATGGATGACTACTAATATTGTTATAATGTGACTATATTGGATAAATTTTCTATGGTGCAAAATTGTGTAATGAGCATTTAGACGTTCGATTCATGAAAGGGATTTATTTAATGTGTGCTTAATGGTTGAATGTTATAATTCTTCATCAAGAAAGTAAAGTAATTGGTATTTTAATAGATTTATGTGCATTGCTATATTGAAAGTTATTTTCCTATTCTTATTGACTTCCAAGAGGAAGTCTAAGCTAAGGGGAGCGGGATGTAAGACCCCATTTCACATGTGATTAATGCTAAACCTAATTTGTGATATGATTTTCTTAAATTGATGATTAGATATATTGTGGATGATAAATAAGGTGATCTTTTGGAAAAATCCTTGTAATTTCATTTTGACATAATGTTCTATTGTCACTACCATGAAGGTGGAATACACTAGTATACTATGAAATGTAGATTGAAATTCAAATGGATTATTATATGGTTAAAGTTTAGAATATTTAGCTAATAGATTAATGTGACATACAACGTTACTTATGATCATGTTGGTAATGTACAGGAAGGCAATAGTGTTAACATGAGAAGGGAGGACCATCAAGAGAAAATCAAATGACATCTTCTTGAGGATATAAAGTTAATATGTTGATAGATTAAGAGGTGAAGGTTGATATTAAATGTATAATTTATTTTGGTTTGTGAGAATATTTAATTATGTGGGTTAGGGGTTGGGAACCCTTACCCAAGTGTGAAATATGGATGGGTCTTTAAGTGGGTCTTTAAAGAGGGTTGTTGGTCAATTTACTTAGTTGGGATACAAAAATAAACACCCTAGGGTCTATACCTTAGTGGTAGAGGTCAAGTGGGCATGCAATACGGTCCTAAGGACATGATTTGACTCTTCAAAAGTCCTCATAATGAAGAGTGACGAATTTTGAGGAGAGAAATGGGGGGTGAAAATATTTGGAGTTGTCCAAGTGCATGTTGCCTCTTTAATGAGAAAAGACTCTCATTGAAGAAGGTAGGTACACTCCACACCTCCCCATCAAAAAGGTTGCAAGTTGAAACTCCTATATAGTGGGATATGAAGAATGAGTAGTTTGCTACCCACTTCTCCTCTTGGAGAACTTGAATGGAGATGGTGGAAAGAGTGAGGAGAGGAAAGGAGTCTACCTCTTGGAAAGATAGTGAACAAGATGGCTTGGATTGGAGAGAAAAGATGGATGGAAAATTTCAATCCCTTCACCTAAAAGAAAAGAGATAAGTTCTTCCTATTTTCATTTACTCTTGTTATTTGCTTGTAAGAAAAAAAAAAAAAGAGAGTCACATAGTGTAGACATTATGGTTGAAAATAGAAGTAGAGAGCCTAGATGTATGAAAATGGTGCTATGTTAGTTCTATTATTTGTAAAAATGAGAAAATACTCCATTACTATCATGGATTTTTAATAACTACTTTCTCAGGGGTATGGCTAGAGCCTACGAGGCTCCATGATGCCATTACAGTAGGGTGGAGAGCAAGCCCGAATCATGTGTTCGTTTCATGATATTTCTTTAAAATTTGGTTGTAAGTTGGAAAGCTAATGTTTTGTTGTAACATGAAAGATATTGAAAAAGGGAAACGAAAATTTACTTGGTAGGAAAATTCATTATATCTTATTTCAATAATAGTTGTAATACTACCAGTTCAAGGTTTATGTGATACCTTTTAATGTTAGGTTTTCTAGTATTGGCATTGTTAATATGATGAGGGCACAACCTGAGACACAGAAAATAACCCACAAACAAGAGAATAATTTTATTATTCAGAAAATGGAACTTCTTACATGCAAAGGATCTCAAATCCCCAAATTTTACAACACATGCAATTTACATAAAGCTACAGAATCACCCTTTCGCAATATGCGAGCTTGTCCCCAAAGGTTACCCAAAAATACTAGAAACTCACCCATAAATAGAGATCCTCTTTAGTTTAGAGCCAAAACAACATTAAAATTTGAGTTTAGGTGGTTTGGCGCCGAAAATTACAACTTGAAGTTCAAAATTTCAAAAGAACATTTGCAATTGTATCTTCTAGAAAGTGTGCCAACTTCCCAGGGCCATAACTTTTGATCCAGGGCTCCGATTTGCCAACCGTTTGAACCGTTGGAAAGGTCTTGAAGTCAAAAACGTGCTCAAAATTTGCTACACTAATTTTGGAAAGTTTTGGGGCCATTCCAGAAGCTCTAAGTGCCTCAAATCCAACTCAGAAGATTTTTAGGTACAAATCTAGGAAACTAAAACTGCAATATCTTTCAACCCAGGAATAGAAAATAAAAACGGTAAATTGGGAATTTCATTATGATGAAAAGGGTATCCAAAAATGTAAAAACATCTAAAAAATGATAAAATTGAAATTTAACTATTTTTGGGTGATGCAAGATTGCCCTTACACCACTGGATGCTCCTGCATCAGACACCCAGGGTAATTTGAGAAGTGACCCCGTCACGTCTCAGATGGTTGAGAAAAACCCAACTGGTCAACTATTGCCTTAGATAGCTAGGATGAATCTTCCATAGGCCTTCCTCTCCATTTCACCAGATATTCTTTATACTGCCTATTTTTGGTACTCCTTCCCACACGACTATCCAAGATTTCCTCAATCTCATCCTTTTCTGAAGTAGATGCTGGAATCCCACACTATTCCATCATTGGTACTTCCTCTGTGCCACTTTCATGATACTCTGTCAAATCAGAAATGTTGAACATAGGGGAAATGTTGAATCCATCTGGCAACTCTACCTCATATGCATTCCCTGAATCATGCTTCTTTAAAATTTTATAGGGACCAAACTTCTTCATCTTCAATTTTTTATATGTTCCCGCTGAAAACTTTTCTTTCCTCAAGTGGATCATCACTTCATCACCAATCTGAAACTCCTTATACCTCCACTTCTGATCTGCCTTAGCCTTATACTACATATTCATCTTGTTAATATGGTCTCTTACCTTCTCATGTATATCGTTGATGTGTTCTACAAAATCTTCAGCTTCAGCACTTATTTTCTTCTCTTGATCCATCTTCCTCCATTTTGGAGCTGTTCTGGGGCTACCTCCATACACAATCTAGAATGGTGATCTACCAGTGCTTCTATTGATAGAATTATTGTAAGAAAATTCTGCTTGGGGTAAAATCAAGTCCCATCCCTTGGGTTTAGCTCCTACCAAACATCAAAGTAGGTTACCTAGACTCCTGTTAATAACCTCTGTCTGCCCATCTGTTTGTGGATGGTGTGCAGAACTGAACTTCAACTCTGCCTTCAGCTTCTTCCATAAGGTCCTCCAAAAGTACCCCACAATTTTGTTGTCATGATCTGAAACAATACTCTTTGGCAGACCATGTAGCCTCACCACCTCTTTGAAGAACAAGTCAGAAATGTGGACTACATCATGGGTCTTCTAACATGGAATGAAATGTGCCATCTTTGAAAACCTATCAACCACCACAAAAATTGAATCATTCCCACGTTGTGTCCTTGGCAAACCAAGAACAAAGTATACTTGTATCCTACCACGGCCTCTCTGGTACAGGTAAGGGCTGATATAAGCCTGTATTTTGACTCACTCCTTTAGCCATCTGACATACCCTACAACTTTGTACAAACTTCTTCACATCCTGTGACAACTGAGACCAATAATAATGCTCACTGATAATGGCAATGGTCTTATCCCGACCAAAATGTCCAGCCATTCCTCCACTATGCTTCTCCTTTATCAGATTCTCTCTCATGGAACTCTTCGGGATACGCAATTGACTTCCCTTAAATAACATGCCATCCTGGATTATGAAATCTAGCCACCTTGTCCTATCCACTGTAAAAGGTTCCTTGCAAGCTTTGCAAGCCTCTGCAAAATCAAGATCTTCTGTGTACAGTGTCTTAAGTTTATTGAACCCAACCACTTCAATCTGCATTTTTGTTATTAATGTATGCCTCCTACTTAAGGCATCTACAACCCTATTTGACTTCCCACTCCTATGTTTCAAAAAAAAGGTATAACTCTACAAAAACTCTACCCATTTCATATGCCTCTGATTTAATTTTCCCTGACTATTTAGGTACTGCAAGGCTTG
Source organism: Sequoia sempervirens (assembly GCA_007258455.2). Taxonomy (NCBI): domain Eukaryota; kingdom Viridiplantae; phylum Streptophyta; class Pinopsida; order Cupressales; family Cupressaceae; genus Sequoia; species Sequoia sempervirens. The sequence goes on along the minus strand of VDFB02000736.1, from coordinate 19,801 downwards.
ATGATTAGTATATAGAACAAATTCATTCGGCAACAAATAATGTCTCCATTTCTTTAATGTTTGAACTATTGTATAAAAATCCTGATCATATATAGAATACTTTCTCTTGGCATCATCTAACTTTTCACTAAAATAGGCAATGGGCTTACTTTCTTGGCTCAACACTGCTCCAATGGCACAACCACTAGCATCACAATCCACCTAAAACACCTTGTTGAAATTTGGGAGGGCTAGAATAGGTTGCTCTGTCACCTTCTGCTTTAATAGTTCAAAAATTTTTGCCACTCCAGTGCTCCACTTGAATTCTTTTCTATCCTCTCTCATTGTTTTAGTTAGGGGTCCACAAATACTACTGAAGTTTCTAATGAAATTTCTATAAAAACTAGCCAAACCATGAAAAGATCCAACCTCGGTAGCAGTTCTTGGGGTAGGCCATTCCATAATAGCCTTCACCTTCTCTAGGTCCATCTTGAGACCTTCTGCTGAGACAACAAACCCCAAATACACTAACTCCCTCTTCACAAAACTGCAATTCTTCAGATTAATTAATAGTTTCTCTTTACTTAACTTCTCAAAGGCTCCCCGAATATGCATCAGATGCTTATCCAACGTCTTACTAAAAATCAAAATATCATCTAAATACACAATAACAAAACTTCCCAGAAATTCTTTTAGTACCTCATTCATGAGCCGCATGAATGTGCTTGGTGCATTGGTTAGCCCAAAAGGCATGACTAACCACTCGTACAGGCCCTCTTTGGTCTTGAAGGCAGTCTTCCATTCATCTCCCTCTCGAATCCGGATCTGGTGATATCCACTCTTCAGATCAATCTTTGTGAAGTACCGAGCTCCACTCAAACAGTCCATCAGGTCATCCATCCTTGGCAGGGGAAATCTGTACTTGATTGTTATCTTGTTTATAGCTCAGAATCTATACACATCCTCCACTCCCCATCCTTCTTTGGTGCTAGTACTGCATCGCACATGGACTCAAAATCTCCCATATCAAACCCTTTCTCAACAACTCTTGAACTTGTCTGCTCAACTCCTCATTTTCTATGGAGCCATTCTATGAGCTGCCTTATTTGGTGAATTGCTCTAGGAATCAAGTCAACCCGATGACTAATCTTCCTTATTGTGGTAAACTCGTGTACACATAAACAATATCAAATCAATATCCAAACTCATCCAACATCCTTAAACTTCTCGAACCTTCTCACTATCCTCCTTACTCACTCTAGGAATCAATGCATAACACACACACTCATGCTTCATAACTTCTAAATTTTTTTTTCCATCTACATAACAAAATTCTAGCACTATCAGATACTTTTCTTCGGGTCTCTTTGGGTTTCTTAACTTTGTGATTAACCCTATCCTTTGTCAAGGAATAAGTGTTTGCATGGCCATCATGTATAGCTCACCTATTGAACTGCCACAACCTCCCCAACAACATGTGACATGCATCCATGGGAATGATATCACAGAGTACCTCATCATGGTAGCTCCTGATCTTGAACTTTACTGGGCATTTCTCATTGACCAAAACTTTGTGGTCTTTCTGCAACTAGGCAATGTGATATGGATGCGGGTTCCTTTCCCTCTTCAGTTTCAACTTTATGGCCATCTCCTCTGACACTAGATTATCGGTGCTCCCACGGTCAATAATGATATCACAACATTTTCCTTCACACTTGCACCTTGTGCGAAACAGATTCTTCCTCTATTCTGGTTCCTTTTCCTCAGTCACTAGGGCTCTCCTAATCACTAGGGCTTCTCCCTTTTCAGCATCATCTGAATGTTCAGGTTGGGCCTCCTCGTCTACATGCGCAACCCTTCCATAACTTTTTGGCATTTTGTCTACCCTTCCTTAGTGTTGTGGACATTCATAGGTTCGATGCCCTTCTTCACCACACTGGAAACACGTTCCTTTAAAACCACCTCTTCCAGATCCTTGTCCATATCTCCCTCGTCCTCTACCCTTTTGATCACCACTATTTTGATCATGAAGGCGGTAGAAATTTTCATTCCTTTGGTTTCGGCTGGTACCCACATCTTCACTTTTCTTTTCATCATCATTTCGGCTTCTTGAAGGTCTGCCATTGCCCCTTCCACTTTGACCTCCTTGTCCTTTTTGCTTACCGTCAAATCTTTTGTTCAGCTTCTCTTCCACCTTTAAAGCAAACTGATACACATCCTCAATGGTGGTCATTCTGACTAGGCTTAACTCCTCCTGAATGCTTGGTCTTAACCAATTAAGCTATCAAGCTACCTTCTCCTTATTGGCCTCTATGTGGCCCGTTCTGATGATTATCATGTGAAAATATTCAGTATACTCTTTCACAGATCTGCTTCCTTGCTTCAACCCTTGCAATTTCTTCAACAGATCTAACTCGTAGTCCACTAGTATGAACTACTTCTTCAGTTTCTCTACCATGCGATCCCATTTGGTGATATTTCCTTTTCCTCTTCAATTTCTTTCCAACTGAACCTCTTTCCACCAAATACTGGCATGGCCCTTCAGCTTCATTTTCACAAACTTAACCCGATCTGGGTCCTCTATTTCCCCGTACTCAAAATATTCTTCTAGCTCGTTGATCCAATCGATCAACTCTTCCAGTTCAGACTTCCAGAATAACTGGGGACTTCAGCTCTGGGTCTTTTCCTAATCTTTGAAATGGCCCTTATTAGCCACATTTGGTCTTGATCAATTGATTCTTCTTCCTCTTCTACATCTAAATCTTCTTCCTCTCCTTCATCCTCACTGTCCTCCCTTGGGTTTAACCCTCTTCTCAACTGCTCTTGTAACGCATCAATTTGTCTCTGGAGGGCTGCCAATGCATCTCTTCCACCAGCATTTCTACCACCTCGACCACCTCTTGCACCACCACACCTACCAGGAATCACTCTTGGAGGTATCTTTCTTGACCTCGACCCACAACCACGGTCCTAGTGCGAACTACCTCACGATTGGCAATCTGTCCACACGCTCAAGAAAACCTCATTATGATACCACTTGATGAGGGCACAACCCAAGACACATAAAAAAACCCACAAATAAGAGAATAATTTTATTATTTAGAAAATAGAACTTCTTACATGCAGAGGATCTCAAATCCCCAAGTTTTACAACACATGCAAGTTACAAAAAGCTACAGAATCACCCTTTCACAATATGTGAGCTTGTCCCCAAAAGTTACCCACAAATACTAGAAACCCACCCATAAATAGAGCTCCTCTCTAGGTTGGAGCCAAAACAACATTAAAATTTGAGTTTAGGTGGTTTAGCGCTGAAAATTACAACTTGAAGTTCAAATTTTCAAAATAACATTTATAATTGTATCTTCTAAAAAGTGCGCCAACTTCCTAGGGCCATAACTCTTGATCTGGGGCTCTAATTTGCGAACTGTTTGAACCGTTGGAAAGGTCTCGAAGTCAAGAATGTGCTCAAAATTTGCTAAACTGATTTACAAGTTTTGGGGCCATTCTAGAAGCTCTAAGTGCCTCAAATCCAACTCAGAAGATTTTCAGGTGCAAATCTAGGAAACTAAAACTACAATATCTTTCAACCCAGGAATAGAAAATAAAAACTATAAATTGGGAATTTCATTATGATGAAAAGTGTATCAAAAAATGTAAAAACATCTAAAAAATTATAAACTTGAAATTTAACTATTTTTGGGTGATGCAAGATTGCCCTTACACCACTAGATGCTCCTGCATCATAATATAAGGGATAAACTAATTGTAGAATATGGATAAATTTGTTATCAACCTCCTATATGTATTTTGGAAGAAGGATTAAACTACGTTTAGATAATTTATCCTATTAATTTAATGTACCCTATTGTTTACAATAAATTACTATTGAGGTCAAGATTATCTCACTGTGTTATCTGTTTAAAATATTTTGAGGCATGATAAGCACACATTGTGATGGATAGGTAAAAAAATATTCCTTAGATATATAGCCTTCCAACAAACCTAGACTACTAAAGATAATCACAAAGACATAAAACTACTATTATTATCTCCAAATGGAGTGTGGATGATTGTTCTATGCACCCCTGCTCTGTTTCTCCATCTTGGGCCTACAAGAGAATATCCAAAGTTAACACCTATTTGAATTAAAATAGAACATCATGAACCAAAAAAAAAAGTATAACTAGTATTCAAATTTAAACTTCAAGAAATAAGGGATACTCATATATTAATATGACGAGAATGAATAACATTGTTTCCCCTACAAATCTAAGGTAAGGTAGAATGGGAATGCAGTTATATCGTAGGGGTACAACTTAGAGACCAACCCGAAATGCATTCCTCTGTAGTCAAACTAGAAATGTGCCCTTCCTCTTTCTCACCGCTCTTGGAAACTTGGGTTGCAGGCTATGCTATTCTCAATGGCCGCTGCCTTACGTCCCACCTTTTAGAACAAGCCTTAGTAGAAAGAGGTGGGGAGGTGTTAGGAAATTTTGTTTCCTTAGTTATCAAGACCAGATCGAAACAAGATTGAAATAACCTCTACCCATATCAGAATACTCCTTCATTGCAATAAGGCATCATCCTTCCTTTAAAATTACCAGCCAACTCTTAGATAAATGCATCTATTTGTAATAAGGATGGTATTCGCTATGCTAAACAGTATATCTTCAATAGCATCTTCTTCATGAATGAAGGCCCAAGACCACATGTACTATTGCTCTCAACAGTGAGCACACAATACGCATAAATCTGTCAATATTTCAAGGAACAGTCATGAGCTTTATAATACAGAGGTAGTGAAGTGGTGATCGTCACTATTACAGATCATCCTTATCTTCAAAGAAGTACAAAGAATGATAGAGTAAACCACAGTACATGTATATCGCGCTAATATGGAAAAAGGAAGATTGTATGCATCTCCATTTTGGCCACGACAAGATGGTTGGGTGAGTCATTAATTACTCATTTATTGACCATCCAGGAAAATCACTAGGGTCTGTTGGATTCCAATAACACCCTTATTAAAATCTTACCTTCCTCTGTGCAAGTTGGCTAGCGGATCGATGCATTAAGTCTCTATCCATGGTAGTCACTATTTTTTTATCAACTGCTTGTGGAGACGTATGGATTATAACACACACACATTTTTACCTTTTCATCCTTGAAATTAATGTGGTGTATCTATTACTTTAAGTCATATAGGCGAGTCTTTCTATGTGCAGATATTTTCCCTGGTTTCCGCGTCTAGCCATTGGGAATGGTTGTTGGAAATTAAATAAAGTTGATAAGGTGTCATTGCAGCCGTATTGCAGTAGGTGAGGGAAGCCTTGGCCAGAGTCAAGTGTAACAAAAATAGTTAAGGTCTACCTAATAGTAGCAGTTGTCTCTATCACCATTTAAGAGAGGCAACATTAAATTTGCTCCCATTTCATGTTGGTGTGCGCCTGTAACATGCACCGTAGGTGTCACTTTGGATTGTAGTGTAGATTGAGTGTTGAATAATTCTCAACTAAGTTTCTTTCCAGTATTGGACATGTACATCAAGTAATCAATACAAGTACTCTTGGAGATGATGCCTCCAGAAAAAACACAGTGGAAAACCAGATAAGCATGATGGTGTGAGTCATTTAGTTCAAACTCGTAACAGGATAGTCTGGAATGGTCACAATAATGGTTCATTAAACACCAGGCAACTTATGAGAATTTCCATAACAATCAGTCAATCGAATGAGGTAACTAATATAATAAGGTGGTTCCTCTGGTATTCAAACATTAATAGCAATTATCAAATTGACTAGTGACATCAATTTCCAAACAAAATCACCTCGAAAAATTCAGCAATATTACTCTTCAACCACTCTCTCAGGACTGCAACTCTTATGTAAATTGTTTCAGGCTGTAACTTGTTGATGTGTTGAGGTTGGTATTTGTGCTTCACACTAATATATTGGTAGCTAATATTCCAACTATTTGGTCTGCAAAATTCTTAGGAGTCAAACGATTAATAAACTCATGCGGTCAGTTTCCTTTTGTTTCAATATCCAATTCCTTGGGATGCGCCATCAAGAGCTTCCCACATGAGAAGCCAAAGTCTAGTGTCAGGTATAATTATTTCTTTCCTTCCTTAATTTAACTCCATAAACACTCTAGTCTTGGACACCTCCTAGGTGAGAATGGTAATAAACTTTAAAATAATGTAATTAACATATTTCCAATGCCAACGCATTCTATGGTAAATAGTATTATATCTCAATGGTGATGACTTCCTAGCACGAGATAACACTCACTTTATTAGTGAGTAAAATAAAAGTTTGTGATGATAAGTGTTGCCATATCTTTGCCACGAACAATTCATTAAAGAAATAGTTACATGGTAAAAGTGGAAGGGGGAAATATATCCCCATATCTTTAAGCTAAATAAGGTTTCTATATAAGGATAGAGTAGGATATTCCTTTGGATTCTAATAGCAAAGAATTCATTTCCTCCTCCTTCGATTCTCTTCTTTTTCTTTCTTTAAAGGAAAAATAATAACTCAGAAGTAAAGGAAATAGCTTGTATTTAATTCTTAAAAGTCCTTTCTTAAATCTATTTTTTTTGGAGGGGATAAAAAAGTAAACTCATGAAGGTAAATATGTTATTATTTTATTTATTTATTTATTGAGTAATTAATATTAAGTAAGAATAAAATAATATATAAATATGTCATTGATTATTTAATTATTTATCATGTTAAGTACAAGTAAGTATTTAAATTAATATTTGAAAAAATAATTACACATAAATTTGTTAATTGATATGTAAAAATTCTTCCACTCTCAAATTCGAACTCCAAGCATTGTCGATAATGTTGACTTCATTAACTTCGGTTATGGGGCTCAAGGAGTATAGGGAGAACAAGTAAGATTGTGTTTCATATAGAAGAGATAATTGTTTTATTTATGTATAGTTTTTATATTAACTCCAGAGAAGGTTTCGTATTACAATAGTTGTAATGATCATAACATCGTCTCCATCAAGATATTCCACTTCATGGGAATTAATAACATCTCTGCTAATGTTGAAGTAATATTGTCATTTATTTGGTTAATGATAATAGTGTTGACACTACCCCCATTGACCCGTACTAGTTACATACTCATTGATGGTTTCAAAAAAAATAATAGTAGTGTTTTGTCTTAGTGTAAATTTGGGCATTACATTGTCAAACTAATTGATGATCAAATAAATAAATGTATCATGAACAAAGGCTTGAGCCATCTAGGACACGAATTTATATTTATTATTATTTATTTTGGGATTTAAATAATAACATTATTATGGAGGGTTAAAAGTTATTTAAATAATAATATTAAGTGTTGTCTAAAGGATAAATTAGAATATATATATTCCCATTCTCTTTTAGAAATAATTGTTGAAATCGTGACTAAATAAAGAGGTTATCATTATTAATGTTCCAACGATGATCATATAATATTATTAATATTGGGAAATTTTGATGCTAGTATTATTAACATCTATATATATACTTCATAAGATGGTTGGGTAGTGTTTCAATATTGTTTTTACGCAAATGAGATAATAAATTGTTGTTAATGCTTACCAAGGCTTAAGAAATGAGGTTCTTGCTATGGTTCATTTGAATCCAATCTCAAGATCATTCTTTTGCAAATATGCCTAGGGGGCATATAGGTATTCAGAAAATAATACTAAGCCCACTTCTACTTGATATAAAACTAAATGCTACAAAGAGAGATGTAATTAGGAAATTAGATGATGATGGAGTTCATATCTTGAGTGGTAACAATTTAAGAACCCTATAAGCTAAATGTTATTAATAAAATTAATGTCAAACATGATAGTCAATCACACCAAGTGTGTGGTTGTTAATTGTTGGTGTTGATACCTATGTTTGTTTTTCGTGGTAAAGTAAACTAAAAAAACAAAAAAAATTGTTGGGTTTTCCTTGTGAAAATTTTAGGCATGACAGGGGCCTATTACTTGTATGAAACCTTGAGGCCTTATACATTACATCTAAATCACTGGCCCTATGGATCCAATTTTCAATTATTTGTATCACTACCTCCTAATCCCTATCAATATTCTTTATTGCATCTAATAATAAAGAATATAAATAATGTATAGATGGAAATTTATTATCAACCCTCTAATTTAAATGTCTCTTGATAAAGTAGTAACAATTTCCTTTTTCTTTCAAAGAGATGCTTCCTCACTTACCTTCAAAGATGTATGTAATTCATTAATTTTCTGCATGAGCTGCTTCTTTGTAGGATCCACAGAGCATTCTATTTATTCATCAATTTCTTCTAAAGAAGGGGTGAAAGAAGGATTCTGACTGGGAGACCCTGGTGTGGAAAAAAATGGAGAAGCAGGAGGCATAGGCCCTAATGTGGAAGGAAATATACTGGTTGTCAGAGCACTTGATGTCTCCCCCATCTATTTATACCTTAACCTTTCCACCTCAGTCTGCAGGTCAACATTCTTCTGTTACATCTTATTGTATTCCTCAATCAAAAGGTTATATTTCTCCATTAGGCTCCTCTTTTTGGCCTCATCCCTTTTAGCAATCTTTTGGGCCAATTTAGCCACATTCATAGTCAAATTAGTGGCCTTGGTGGTTGAGGTCTCTGAAGCCCTCTTTATTATTAGCCCTCATAAATTTGGGTTGATATCAAAAACATCTGCCTTTCTCCCTTGTGGACCCAATGCCCAAATTTCCAAGGTTTCATATTCTTCACTAAAGGTAGAGTCTTGCAATGTTGCATTGACCTCGTCTTCATAGTCTTGCAAGGGATGCTTGGACTTCAAAATAGCATTAAAGGATACTACATATGCAATGTCCCATTCACGCGAAATCATAATACACCAGCCTGACTCACCATTTTTCTTCCTTCTTTAGGAGTGATGTTCTTGAATTCTTCCATGAATTCAACTTTCACTTACTCATCATTCTCTTGGTCTGATCTTTCAGGTCTTAGTTCTCTTCTCTTCTTACATTCATCTTGATATTCTTCAAACTTCATCTTGCATATGAATTGCAAGAATACATGAGTCTTTACAAATGCATTGTCATCCATAAATTCCTTGCATGCTTCCATTCTTGCATCTTGTACACATTTTCCTTTCATATCCAAATCAGATAAAACCAATTCAGTCAGCCTAGAAGGGGAAGGCATACCAACTTGCATGTCATGATCAGTAACAACAATTTCATCCATCAGATCCTCCTGTGGTTGATCAATTCTTTTCCTCTTAGGGCTTGGATCAGATGGTAGTGATGGGGGACTATCTTCTAGTGATGATTCTAAATCAATGATTTTAATTGCCTTATGCACTTTGAATTTTGGACCTAGATGTGAAGGAAATTTCATTATTTGCTTCCCCTTTCTATCCACTTCTTCCTCATCAGTGTTTTTATCCTTTTTCCTCTTGTAAATGGGTCTTTTTCCTATAGGTTGATATGTTGGCCTTGTTTCAATTGGTCTAGTACCTTGTTCTTGTACACCTAGACTCAATTCTAAATTATATTTTTGGTCCTCAAGGTGCCCATAATCTCTTTGAAGTTCCCCATTAGAAAGTCAATTTTCTTATGGTGTGGACTGAACTCCAACAATGGATCATATTTCGCATCCATTTTGTGCACAATATCTAATAGATTATCATAAGCTATCCATTTCTCATTGTTCAATTCCTGCCTATTTAGATCAAACTCATTTCTATTCAGGTCCTCAGGAAAGTTGAACTCATGCACAAACTTTCTAGCCTGTATTCTTGGTCTAAAAAGGGCAAAGAAACCCTTAGGATCATGTTGCCGCTTTGGACCACACCTTAAATGATAATCATCAAAGAATTTCTCAAAATGCACCCAGCCTCCTTTTGAAAAGGAAAAATCAGACACCACTGTATAATCTGGGAAAAATGTTCCCTTACCCTTCTGAGTGATGTTGTCCTCGTGGATACAACCTATTTGCCACATAGCTTTTGCAAAACCCACTCTTGGTGGCACATTGTATGGAAAAATATGGGGGGCTCCCTGAAAACCACATACCCTCAAAAGAGTGCTAACTGGGTATGGGATAATGTCACCTTAGTTATGGAAAAATTTAAGTTCTAGCTTCCTCCCCTTTTGTCTGAGGAAACTATGCAATTCCTTAGGGATCTTGGGTACATTTACCATCAATCTAGCCCTCAATCTGGAAGTAAATCAATTATCAAATTGTGCATAACTGGTGCTTACCATATTGCAAGCTAAATTTTTATTCCATAACTGTACTAGCAATCTTTCTCCATCAGTTGATTGCCTCAATTCCATCTTCTCAGAGAAAAAGTCAACATTGTTGCACAAGAACATATGCATCAACATAGAATACCAAAAGATTAAGTGTCGGTATCATTTTTCTACAACTTTGAGAGCCCTTCATATATCCTCTCAGCTAGGAAAGGAGCAAAGTCATAAGTCACTGAGAGGTTAGGGTGTTGTATTTGCACCCCCTTGAGTATGTATGCAATGGGCATCACCGTACTGAGACTGAAACCCAAAATCTGGCATAATGAATAAAAAGTGGCCAAGAAATGATTTGAAAAATAGTTTAATCTAAAAGGTTCTTGGTCATTGGGGCTAATATGAAATCTTGAACCTCCTGCCCTAGCCAGATGAGGTGGAAGCAACTTAGCTCTGAAATGAGTCTTCAACTTTGCATATTCCTGCTTCATTTCCTCAAGATCAATAAGAAAAAAATATTCACTAGGTTCACTCAAGTCAAAAACCCTTTTGTATTTCATCCCTGTTAATGCTTAACAAAACTCTTCCATCATTATCACTGATTACCCACGTGACATGGTCATATCTTGCAGCCACCGCTCTAAGCAATTCTATATCAAGGAACACATTTGGGACCACTAGCTTCCCCAAATCATACATCCAATCATTTGAAAAGGGGTGAGGAAAATTCCTCTATCCATACCATAATCTAAACATTTCCAAATCTATGAGAGGAACCCTAGCATCAACAATGTTGGAGCAATTATATAATAACCCTTCCCCTAGGATTTTCCCTCACATTAGAACCAATCCTTTCTTTCTATCATTCATTGACAAGGGAAATTGATCTAAGAAATCGTCATACAAGTTTCTTCTTAAATAGTCAATTTGGCCAAAATGTTGCTTTGGTGGTGCCATCTTGGACAAACTAGGGCCTCTTTATAACTTCACACTTCAAATAGTTAGGACTAACTAGGGATGTGAAATTATAGAACAACACACTATAAATTCTTACAATTTAAATAAACTATAGCCCTAATGTTTATCAACAAGCCCTATGATAAGTACAACAAACCTTTTCCCAAATTCAAGTGCAGAGTAACCAGGAAACATAGAAATTAACTCGTGGTTTTGTGCTTGCAAAAATCCCAAATTCTAGCTATGAAGACTCACAACTTCACTATCAACTCTGAGACTGCTTCACAAAATACTTGAATGCTTTGTCATACAAATAAAGTAGGAGAATTGATTTTATTTTGATCAAATCATGCCAACAAGTGTCTCATCATCCATTAAAGCTCACTCACACGCTGCACAAATGGCTCCAACCATATTTGATGCAAATTTAAATTCTAGTCGTCAATCCTTTAGTTAGATCAAACCATCAAATGGACACCTTCAAAATAAGCTGACACAATCACCAACATGGCAATAAAGGGCCCACCATACCATATGTTGCCAAGGAAATCCACGTGGCGGTTGCTCGTGATATTGCAATCAATAAAGACCTTGCAACTTATGATAACGCGATTGCGGGCAACAATAGATCTTGAGCATTGGTGATCTTATTCCTTCAACATAGTCACTAGCCTTATTATTAACTATCGAGTAGCTTTCTTGCCAAGATTATAACATACCCATTGATTAAAAAAATGTGCATATTAAGAATGCTTTACTAATCCGTTATCTAATGTATTAAGGCTGGATTAATTCACCAAGGTTTTTTGCTTCTTCAGATGAGACATGTGGTGCCAGCCTGTTATATTATGATCAGTAAAGACCTTGCAATTCTCAATCACATGATGGTGAGCAACCATTGAGATTTGGCAATAATTGATCGATAGTCACTCAAAATTATCATCTTCGGCCTCACTAGATAAGACATGTGGCACCCGTCCGTGATATCACGATGAACCAATACAGTGTGGTGGGGTCATAAGAGGATGTCGGGGAGTAGCTGAGATCAAATGATAGTTGATCAACGGTCATGTGAATTTTATCCCTCTGCAAAATAAAACATTTATTAAAAGGGCAAGGGTACATCGCGAGACAGATCGTAAACAACAACATAAGTCATTTTTAAAGGATGAAACATAGGGCCAACCAAGACTTAGGAAAATAAAACCCTGCAGAGGAAATAAAATATTAGTACCAAAGGGACCCAGCCTAGATGAAATGATAGGGTATAAGTTGTTTTAGAACCCTTCAAAAAGGTAAAATAAAAAAAAGATCCCAACTAAGGCATAAAATAAACACAAGGGTTTTACATGAAAATAAAGCTAAAATTCCCAACCCTAGGAAAATTTTGACACCATGAAAGACCGGTAGCATAAGGTAGGGTAGGAATGGAACACAAGGAGCAAAAATTTGAAATTCCATCAGAATGAACATAAAATTACATAATTATTATAACCATTTACTATAATATATATAATTAATATACATGACTGGTGAATGAAAAAAATATAAGTCATTATGCAACAAATGAGACAAATGAGATGCTACTATGTTAAAAAAAATTGATGTAAACAAATACCTAGAACAATCATTGACAATATTATGTGCTCCCTCTTTATTGACATCCATGGAGGAATTTTATTGTTGATAACAAAAATAGGCCACACTGAGTAAATAGATCTCAACTCTCCAAATGGATTGACACTATCCACTCCCAATGAAAGCCTAACATTACGAGGTTCTTCTTTAAAGTGTGGCAATTTTTTCTCTGTGTCCCTAAATACAAAACCATCCATAGGAATTCAAAGAATGTCATCTCCACTTCTATTCGGTACATGGTAATCCATAAATTGCACTAATCTTTCACACCTAAATAATTGTTGCATACGAGGAATAATGGGAATATAATGAAGAACCTTGTGAGGCACCTTTTTTGTTAGTTGATATGTTTGATATCTATTGATATGAAATTCTAGGAATTATGTTGCAAATTCATGTTGTTTATGATATATAATATGATCATTGGGACATGCATCTATTGCTTGATACTCCATTTTTATATTTGTCATAATGCCAGATAAATCTCAGTATGAGCAAGGTAAAATTTTAGATGGTAACAAAAATTCACCAATCAATACAATAAATTTTTTTTATTAATATAAAGAATATTAATGGTACATATTTCATCCTTTATTTACTAGTGATGAACTAACAACAATTAAAATAGATGAAAAATGATGACATATATGACATACCTTAGCATCCATGAGATTGCTATGTTGGATAAACCATTCATAACCTTCAAGTTCAACAACAATACAACAAAGAGAAGAGTTGTTTGAGAGCCTTCATAAAGGGGCTCATATGCCTTCTTAAGTACAGGTAAACCATGAACATCATCAAAGTCATCTCAATCATCATAATCAACTATGCCACTAAACGTGTCATGGATCAATATATTTGTACCGTCATCTTCAACTATGTTTTCTAGCACATGATTATCTTCTTCCATAGGATCATTAACTTCATCTTCGATATTCATAGCTCCATGACCTTCCGTTTGCAAAAATACATTTTCCAACCCATGATAATCCATATCATGTGCCCTAGGGCACCCCACCTTTATAATAATGATAGACACAAATGAACCATGATTATGATCAGGTGATTATATATATATATATATATAATGTTTAAACGGTATAAACATTTACAAATTCAATCAATATAAACACATATAATGAAAAACTTACCAATGGATGATAATCATGCCCCACTTCAATGTGACCATGCCACCTACAATGTTTCTCAGCTGCTGTCATTAAAAGTCATCTTGTCTAAGTTAAGCCCTTGCAATTATTGCAAGGACAATAACATTTCCCATCACCATTTCTTTTCAATCTAGCCCATAATCTATCAATTGTCTCTTCATTTTTTTCTAGACTAATATTATCTAACATGATTTTTTTTACCAAGCTTGACTATTTAGATCTTCAAAAAATATGAAACTCACACTCCAATAATTTTTATTCATAGACAAGTAACAAAATCTAATAGTTCTGATATTTTACACCAAAAAAATTTGGCATGCAACCACCCCTGCAAAAGAGAAGATAGTCTGAAGTTAATGACCCCAAAAAACACTTTAAAATGGTAATTCCAAAACTTATTAAATTATGATTTTACTATGATTTCCAACCGTTAGACTCCTAAAATCAAAATATTGAACCTGATCGCTAACTTCCTACAATGATGGAGGTAGAAAGCTAGTAAGAGCAAGTGACCCATTCCTAAGGAGTAACAACTTGGAATCATCATTGCTAATGTCAATATGAATTTATCCTTTTAGTTAAAGATGCAATGTGTCACTTCTTTTGACGAGCTTATCCCTAGGGCCCTCAACATTGAAAGAGCCCTAATCGCACAAGGAAGCATGGGTATGTGCAGAATCATGATGGGCCAAAAAATGGCAATATGATGGGTATGTGTAGGGTATGTGGCTGACAACTTTTTTTTCCCCTAAAATAGATGAAACAAAAAGAATTTTTAAAGGAGATTCTTAGCTTTCCACCAATATAAATTATGCTTTACTTTGAATTTAATAAATAATTATTATTAATTTTCTATTTGAATTACAACTAAAGTCCTGATCGATATGATGACTGAAAAACATCTATAGTTTTAAAATGGTATCACATTGTTTTAATCTGAAACATGTGTCACATTCTATACTTCTTATACTATAGGATTAGAAAAGAAAAAATGAATTTAATGAATTTTTGACCAAGTTAAGGTGGCTAGACATACAAGTTTTTATATTTTTTAAAATTTGTAATAAAAAATTTAAATTTAATTATTTTACTTAGAAAAAAATTACAAAAAATATGCATCACATCGAGACATGAGTCCTCTACTTATATCTAAAATATTATAAAAAAATATTATCATTTTATTGTGGTTAGGGTGGTCAGATAGACACCTACTTATTTTTTTCCTAAAATTTAAGTACTACTGCATTGAAATTTCAAATTTTCACCAAATAGATTTTTTAAAATTTTTAAATAAGCCTAGTAGTTTAGAAACTACATTCAATTTTCTATAGATTTTATTCTTACATATTTTTGAAATAATATAGATAACTTATTCAATTTTTTATGTCAAGTTTCCTAACTCTTATTTTTCTGAATTTTTTGCCATTTAAGGGTCTATTTTTTCAATGATGATCTTGCACATACTCTCACACACTAGTAGAATTTGGAAAATAAATGACTAGGTGACTAAAAATTTTAGTCACAACAACTAAAAATGACTAAATTTTGCTCATTTTTTACAACTTAGCTATAAATGAGTAAATAAATTACTAGTTTGGTCATTGATTAAAAATTATTTGGTCACACAAATAAAAATGAATAAATATTTAGTCATTTATTTAGTCATAATCGATTTGAATAAATCATTTAAGGAAGATCAAGAATATATAGCCTGCCAAAATACTTTAAAACTTTAATAAACACCCTAAAACTTTTGTCAAAATTTTATTTTCAGGCGTAGCCCACCATAATGGAGTTTTCATTTTAATAAACATACTCTAAAACCTTCATCAAAACATTATTTTCAAGCATAGACCACCAAAATGGAGAACTGTTTCAGTAAAGAATGACAAAGAACAGTGAGGAAGTGTGCGTGAAAGGAGCCACATGATTCATTGTTGCTTATCTCATTCCTGCTCTGCTCAACAAATCTTACATTGTTCCCGCTACTTTTTGTAATCTAGGTATTTACTTGATATATATTTGCATAATCTCAAATTCCTTCAGAGGCTTTTGAAGTATCAATGTATCTTATATAGGGTTTAGAATTATTTCTTTTAATTAAAAAAATAAATAAATGATGTATTTCCCTATAATTAGATAATGTGGAGATCTCTTAAATCTGCTCCAACACACTATCCTCTTTGGCACTATATTCATTACTCTAGCTACTAGGGTTTTACATGTGACATCTTTAATATCTTCATGACTATGGATTTTAAATAGATCTTAGTCTTTTCTTTAATCCTTTCCATGGTAACCCTTGAGTTCCATAATTCACCTTTAATCTCTTCTAAGAACGTTGTCTTAAGCTAGACTACATAGTATGCATATAAAGAAAGTCCTTCATACCTGACATTATTCCAAACCACCACTCACTGCCTTGCTTAAAATGTTGCCTCCATAAGCACAATAGAATTTTTTAAAATCATGGTTTCCACTGATTGACCATTAAGGTCACCACTTTGATCAAGATACAATGAGCTTTTTGTCTTCAAACTCAAGGCATTATGCAAGATAACATTGTGAATTGTTTGTTGTGTACAATCTGATTTTCTTGCACATTTACTGCTTTATTAACTTCCTTTAAGACTAGGTATTGCACCCTCAGCTGCAATCTTAAACAGCTCACTCACTATCACTTGAAGATTCATTTCATGAGCATCCTTCTATAAAATCAAACTATGCCCTATAGACTGTCTACTTACTATAGGGGACTCATTGTTTCATAGTATTGTAGATTTTAAGATCCTTCAACCTTATTGACACTACTTCACAGTCACACAAGGTATTATTCACTATTCTCCCATCTTTGATGAGTCTCAAAACACTTCTCAAACATGCAATCCACTACCTCCATTATACAATGGCTAAGAAGAAATATTGAATCTATGATTACCACTATTACTTCATTTAAATAGTCATTCGCTGATTGCATTTTCCTTGTCTAATACTACCAAAAGCATTTGAAAAACCCTTAAGGTCAGCAAGGGGGTAAGGAAACTCACTGTTAAAATCTCCACTTTACTATGCAAGGTTTGAACTTTATTATCTTGTCACTGCTCAGCCTCTTTTTGACTGTCACATCTCAAGTGAATGTCATTCTTCTTACTGTAGATTGCATTTACAAATGTCACTAAGCTACATAGTGTGCTTGTTATTGGCTAAAATATTTAAATTGAAAGATTTTGTTATTAGCTACAATGTCTCAATCTTTCTGGTATTGCAACCTCACTAATCTTCTAGAGTTATTGTTTATGTTTATACGGAGGCCTAGGGTTTGTACCCTAATCATGCTCTTACCAGTGCTTCTGTTGGTATTAAAAAACAACCTTAAATCTTGGGTTAGAAAATTAGTTGTCTTGATAGGGTTGTGGTATTATCTTGGATTGTATTCTAGAGTATGTGGGAAGCTTGTGTTTGATCATTAAGTTATGTAAACTTGATCAGGGAAATGTATCCTATATAGCATGGGTCTTGCTTTAATACTTTCCATAATGGTAATTAGAAGATCACATTATTATTGTTTGTGGTAACCTAAGATTGCATTCAAGTATGTAACAAACTTGGTTTGTAGTTTAAGCTATACACTTTTAATGAACATTCATAAGGTTTAGAAAATCTTGATCACTCTCTAGAATAGCCCATTAAACATGGGTTGTGTTTGAATGCACTACATAATTGATATAACACAACCACTCTGCATATCAACTAGAATTATAGGCTCTTTATTGCAGCAAGAGGTAATCACTCTTGGATCATACTATAATTACATCGTAACCTATTAAACTTGAGACAACCTGAATGCACCCAATGATGATTGACACCTACATTATACAACCTGAATTAACTACATTATACGAGTGCCTCTATTTCTATCACAATATAGCTATATTAAACTTGGGTCACAGATGAATGCATCTTGTATTTGTTATAGCAAAACTATGCCACATGACCAATAGAGTTATGTATCACATAATTATAGTCACAAGAATCTGTTAATTGGTTGTGATTTTATGGTGATTCCACACAACAAAATATGGACATGAAATTCTCAAAACCCTAAACCTCTAAAAATGAAATCTGATGACATGTTACTTTAAAATATGATTTTCAAACCTAGAACTACAAATATGACTTCACAACTAAATTTTGCAAAAAAAACAATAACTGCCCTCAACCTAGTGATATCTTCTTGAATTTTTTCTTATTTTTCCCAAGAAAATTATCCTTAGTTCTCCACAAACTGTCTCAAATAGAGAAAATTCACAAGTATAGCAAAAAATTGTCGCAATAAATCATTGAACTCACTTTTCTTTATGTCGGCCACAATTTGATTTTTTTCTTATTTTTCATGTTTGTCAAAATTTCAACAAAACTGCTAGTCGAAATTTTGACAAAACCCAAGTTTGTTGAAATTTCGATGAACGTCGAGGATAAAATTTTAAAAAATTGAAAATTACACATCAAATTTTACAAGCGCTCGACAATACATCAAATTATACATATTTTGTCAATTTTTTGTCAGATTTTGCAGTCAAATGAGTTAGTGTATGCAAATAAATCACATGTTCAGAAGGGCTAGTGGGAGCTAGGTGTCCACTAGGTTAACCCTAGGAAGTCCATATCAATGTCATACCCCCATGACTATGATAAGGAAAAAATTAAATGCATGCTTTCAAGGGATAGTGAAGCTAGGTGCTCACTAGATGAGCTGTAGGGGACCATATTAAAGCCATACCTCCATGAATTTAATAAGGTAGAAAATTGCATGCTCACAAGGGCTAGTGAAGCAGGGTGTTCACTAGGTGAGCCCTAGGGGACCACATTTAAGCCATACCTACTTGGCTTTAATAAGGTGCAAAAAGTGAAAATGTGAGAAGAAAGAGAAATGTTAAAAAGTATTTTTCTTAGTTCATGCAAGGTTTTACTCTTAGTGGACATCGTTCGTAATGTTTCAAAGAGAGGACCAATCAAAGGATAAAAGATTCACCACTTAAGGGATGTAATGTATCACATCACCATTAAGGGGAATATAATATGCTAAGATAGATCATGCTCTTGAAGGACATTACTCCCAATGTCACCACAAAGAGGAAAAAATGTCATGCGAAATAAGAAAATTGCATCAAAGAACATGAAAAGGAAAAAAAATGAAGTGAAATCATGCCAAAATAATGCCAATGTATGCCCCCACTTTAAAGAAATTGCTAACACCATGTTGTGAGAAATTACTTTAAAATAGCCAAAAGATAAAAAGGAAAATAAAAGGGTTTCCCCCTAGAAACACATAAGGGATCTAAAGATTTGGGGTTAGTCTCTATCTTTGTTGCAATAATATTAGAGAGCTTGGAACTGTCATCATTACCCAAATACATATAGAACTAGAAGAATGACACAAAGAGAGTGAAAAAAAAAGAAAAGGAATGCCTTTTGGGTCAAAATGAAAGAGACATAGGGTGTCTTGATGCCTTGAGTCCTCCGCAAAATAAAAACACAAGACAAAAGGAGAAGAAAAGGAAAAAGAAAAAGGTAAAGCTTTTGCATCAACATGAAAGAGACATGAATGTCTCGATGCCCTAAGCCATCCCAGAAAGGAAAACACAAGAAAAAAAGAGAAAGTGAAAGAAAAGATAAAAGATCAATGAAAAGGAAAAAGTGTACAACATATAGAGAAATGAAGGTACAAATAGAGGAATTCACATAGAGAGAGGAACATCAAACAAAACATCACAGGGGATCACATTATGTAAATGCAAGCAAAATTGA